>PVKP010008233.1:24611-73606 GCA_004027715.1 Plecturocebus donacophilus | reverse complement strand
GGGGAGACCGAGCGGCGCTTCCACGTCGATGACAGCGGTGACCTTGGCCAGGCCAGTGACTTAACGAGGGCTGTTCCCACATTGCTGCAAAGCCTCCAGCCTGGCAAGTAACAAGTCTGCTGTTTTGATCCTTAAAATGAGGCATGGCAGGAGCGCACACACAGGGGCCACCGCACACCTTTTTTCACTCTATCCTGATAAAACTGCGTTTTAGATCAGTGTTTCATTATTTCAACTAAAAATCTGTTAGGGTTTAGTCTCATGGCACTCACCCAGCACTTGGGCAGAAAACAAGGTTAAGGGGGCCCGGTGGGTAGATCAGAGAACTTGAACCTGAGGCCTCTCACTCTATAGGAACAGCTTGAATAATCGAGATGCTACAGGAAGTCAGAGAAGCTACTGCTTCTATTGAAAGCAAGACCTCCTTTCCAATGGCAATACAAACATTTATGCAGTAAGGTAAAAAATATAGGCTGTCTGTCCACATAGCAGCCTATCCATAGGAAGAAAGTTAAAAGACAAGTTCAACAAGAGGAAGTGTTTCCAACTAGGTTTTCTTATAGGCCTTCTTCTCAATGAGACCCCTCTAGCTATTGATACATCCTGAAATGCTGCTGCCCACTATAAAGAAGTGTCCTAAATCATCACACACAAAACACAGACTCCTCGTTTCAAGTTTTAATCAAAGCTTGTACATAAGATTACTTTATTCCTGCATCTTCTCAATTGTTTCTTCCTTGTATTTGCCTTTTTCCTTTCCTACTTGGCGAGATTTGGCTTTCCGTTCAAGGATCTTTTTGCGGTCTTTGTCCAGTTTTAGCCTAGTGATAACCACCTGCAGAAAAATGAGAAAAAAAACACTCCCAAGCTTTACATAATCACCAAGACACACAGGAAAGCCCCACCTGAGGCAGTGGATACCTAAATAAGAAATAATTATTTAGCTTTTTAAAAATTCCAGAAATTACTCTTTAGTCATCAAACCTGGCTTAAATATTTACTAATTTCCTACCAACAAAGGAGAAAAGGCAAGATGGCATCAGTAATTTTTATCATAGCCTCTTCTGTGCTTCATTATAAATTGTTTTTTATTGAAAAACATATAATTCATTTTGTTTTTGTCATGACAGTCTTACAAACTGTCATATACAAATCTATGTGTTTCTGAAGTAACTTCAGGCTGGATGTGGTGGCTTGAGCCCCCAATCCCAGCACTTTGGAAGGCAGAGGCAGGCAGACAACCCTGGCCAACATGGTAAAACCCTGTCTCTACTAAAAATACAAAAATTAGCGGGGCGTGGTGGTGCGTGCCTGTAATCCCAGCTACCTGGGAGGCTGAGGCAGAAGAATTGCTGGAACCTGGGAGGCGGAGGCTGCAGTGAGCTGAGATCATGCCACTGCACTCCAGCCTGGGCCACTAAGTGAGACTCAACAAACAACAAAATTAGCCGCACGTGGTGGTGAATGCCTGTAACCCAGCTACCCAGGAGGCCGAGACGGGAGAATTGCTTGAATCCAGGAAGCAGAGGCTGCAGTGAGCTGGGAATGTACCATTGCACTTTCAGGCTGGGGACAAGAGCAAAACTCTCTCAAAAACACCACCACCAAAAGCAAACAAAAAACAAAAACCAATACCCCAAAACAGAAAAATTATAAAGTAACTTCAGAATTTTAATGTTAGAAATTAAACGTAGCATTCACACATAATTCCACCTGCAAAATCTTTAGTGAGAAGATGACAATACAGGTCTTATTCCAACAGTTCAAATCCTAAAAGACATCCAAATTATGATAAACTTTAGTCTTATGAAGGCCACGAAAGGGTAAAAGAGGTGCTGGAAATACAGCATGCTGACCAAAAAAAAATCTCTGCTGTTGTGGAACTCACATCCTAGTATAGGGAGACTGAAAACATTTATATAAGTGAATGTACATCACTGTGACAGAGAAAGAAGGCAAGTGAGGAGGCCAAGGGGCTTTCTGGAGTGATCAGGAAAAGTCCTACTAATAAAGCTACATTTGAAGAGACCTAAAGTGGTGAGCCATCTATCTATGTACAAGCATCTGGAAGAGAACAGCAAGTTGAAAGGTCCAAATGCAAGAGATTATAAAGTTTCACAAAGGTGTCTTTCCTAAACTTGAGTAAGAATCAACCGGAGGGCTTGTTGAAACAGACACCTGGGCCACAAACCCTGATTCTACCTCACTAGGCCTGGGCTCCCAGAATTTATAATTTATTAAGTTCCTAGATCCAGCAGACCAGAACATAAAGAACGGAAAAAGATGTCAGAAGTGAAGGAAAAATCAAAGTCTTTTTTTTTTTTTGAGATGGAGTTTCACTCTTCTTGCCCAGGCTGGAGTGCAGTGGCACAGTCTTGGCTCACTGTAACCTCTGCCTCCCAGGTTCAAGTGATTCTCCTGCTGCAGCCTCCCAAGTAGCTGGAATTACGGGTGCCTGCCACCACGCCCGGCTATATTTTTTGTATTTTTAGTAGAGATGGGGTTTCACCATGTTGGTCAGGCTGGTTTTGAACTCCTGACCTCAGGTGATCTACCTGCCTCGGCCTCCCAAAGTGCTGGGATTACAGGCATGAGCCACTGCATCTGGCCAGATCAGTTAAAGTCTTATAGGCCAATGTGATGGCAAAGAGCAGACAGAATTCTAGGCATTGAGACAGTAGTCCACAGATCTTATACGCTGATGTGGGGTACATAATGAACCAGTCAAAATGACATTTTTGGTTGGACACGGCAGTTCACACCTATAATCCCAATACTTTGGAAGACCTAAGTTTTGGGCAACAGTGCAAGAGCCTGCATTAAAATAAATAAAAATTTAATGACATTTTGGCCTGAGCAGTTAGGAAGAGAGAGCTGCCATACACTGTGATGGTTTGAACATGCCAAGTTTAGGATACTTATTAGATATCTAAGTTGAACTGTACAATTGGCAATTGGATATTGAGTACTGAGTTTAGAGGAAGAGGAGTTTCCAGACATCTGAAGTCCTAAGACTGGAATGAGATATGAAGATGACTACTGAGTTACTCAAAGATCGACCGTCACATGCTGCACTAACATGTACAGCACAAAAAGACTAATCTGCCTGGTGACCTAAAACAACTGATCTGGTGATGGGAAGCAAAAATATGACTGGGGCAAATTAAGGACTGGGAAAGTCCTTGGTCCTAAGAGATACATACTGAAGTAATTACAGGTGAATGCCATGATCCTTTTTTTTTTTAGTAAATTCACTGGGGGTGGAGAAATGGGATAAAGAAAATGTGGCAAAATTTTAATAGTGAATTCTAGGTCAGAGATATACAGGTGTTTTACTATATTAGCTTTTGATTTCTCTGAGGTTAAAAAATTACATATATTGCACCAACCTAAGATCAATGCCTGCCAACCCCAGTGTTTGAAGAATCACAGTGTGCACTCATTACCTTTATACTAAACATAAACACATTTAAAAAAACTTGAAACATATAAATCAGAGATCATAATTTTTGCATTAATTACAAGCAATTACAATTTTGGGGAGAATTCACATAAAAATCCAGGGCAAGCATCTGCTGCTATGGGAATCAAACCAGATGGTTTCATACCTATTTCTCAGGGTTGTAAGGATGCCTCACTGCTGAATTCTGTCTAATACAGGAGGCCAGGTGCTATGGCTCAGCTCATGCCTGTTAATTGCAGCAATTTGGGAGGCCGAGGCGGGCAGATCATTTAGGTCAGGACTTGGAGACCAGCCTGGCCAATATAGTGAAATCCCATCTCTACCAAAAAAAAAAATAAAAAAAAATAAAATAAAATAAAAAGGGCCAGGCATGGCGAGACACACCTCCTGTAGTCCCAGCTACTCAGAGGCTGAGGCAGAATTGCTTAAAAATAAAAATACCCCAACAGTTCCAAAGTGCCATTTCCCTTCCCAGATTTTGGGAAGCCAAAGCAGCCAGATCACCTAAGAGTTCAAGACCAGCCTGGCCAACATGGTGAACTCTCATCTCTACTAAAAAATACAAAAATTAGCCAGGTTCGGCAGTGCATGCCTGTAGTCACAGGTACTTGGGAGGCTGAGGCGGGAGAAATGCTTGAACCCAGGAGGCGGAGGCTGCAGTGAGCTGAGACAGCACCATTGCACTCCACCCTGGGTGACAAAGTGAGACTCTGTCTCAAAAGAGAAAAAGAAGAAAAAAAAAGATATACATAATGACTGTTAAAGACACTTTATTTCAGAAACATTTTAAATGATAAAAAGAATTTCCAATACAAGCGCAGCAGTATTTAAGACATGATTTTTTCTAGCACATCTAAAATCAAGGACTATTTCTATAGGCATGCTCTGTAAACAATAACGTGTCAACAATAATTGCCATAATTTCCTTCTCCCGAGCATTCTGAAAAACACCTACCTTGCTGGGGTGAATGCCTACGTGGACAGTTGTGCCATTAGCCTTTTCCCGCTGCACCCGTTCAATGTAGATTACATATTTCTTCCTGTAAACCTGGACTACTTTGCCAATCTGCTGACCTTTATAGTGTCCTCGTACAACCTAAGTGAAAATTCAAGAGTAACAAATATTTGAATAAAAGATTAACCTTGTAAATCATGAGAGTGAACTCATGCATACACCATTCACCCCATCATTATGTTAAAAGAGCCCCCTCTGGGTGTATTCAACAAATTATTTATCTGTAAGCACAAAAAATCATGTGACACTATTCATTTAGAGCTCCTGAATCTAGATTTGGAGTAATTCTGTTTACTGGTCCTCAGTGTCTTCAACGACCAAACATTGAAACCACCTTTGCAAAAATTCTAAGTGAGAAAATTACAACAGTGAAAGAGACCTGACCTAACTAACTCCATCTCGCTTCTAACCTCCAAGCTGTCCTTGTTCACTCCTGGGCAGAGGCCAAACTTTGGGAGGAACTTACATAGTTTTAACTTTGAAACAAAGATGGTAACAGTCCTTTCCTGAAACAAACCCCCTTCTTGCCTAGGGACCAGACTGCCTTTGTAGGGGTAACAAATTAGCTGCAAGACTATAAATTATGGTTTAGGCAACTAGAGGCCAAAAGATTCCCCTAAACCTCCCCAGTTGTTCCTAGGGATAACATCACTACAGTAAATGCTAAGATTGGCATGATATTTTTTTCAGACTCTGCACTGATGGATCTGATGGTGCCACCCAGATCAATAAACTGATCTTGTGGACCAACTCAAACCAAGACAGTTTCAACTCCTCATGCCTTCATCTCTGATGTGACCAATGAGCACTCCCCACTCCATGGCCTCCTACCTGCCAAAATTATGCTTAGAAAACTCCAGTCCCCAAATTTTCCGGGAGACTGATTTGAGTAATAAACTCCGGTCTCCCATTCTGGCTCTGCATGAATTAATCTCTTTATTGCAATTCATGTCTAGATAAATCGGCTACATCTGGACAGCAGGCACAATGAGCTTGTTGGGCAGTTAGGACATACTGATAAAAGGATAATCTCAAAGCAATGTTCTGATTATCTGTCCATCTGTCATCTAGTTATGGGCACATCATCTGACATTTAGGAAAATTGATTTTCAGGCAGGATCCCCAGGAGTTGGAGACCAACCTGGGCAATAAAATGACATCCCTGTGTACAAAACAAAATAAAAAGGTCCCAGCTCTGAGCATCACTTGAGCTCAGGAGTGAGCCATGTTTGCAGTAGGTCATGATTAGGCAAATGCACCCCAGTCTGGGTAAGACGGAGACCCTGTCTTAAAAAACAAAAAGCAAACAAACAAAAAAAGAAAATTGATTTTCATCAAAATTAAAAACTGAAAAGCAGGTTACTTATTGTTTTTTTGGTCCCTAGCTCGACTCACCTTGCCATTCTCTGGGAGCAAGAGTCTCAGAATGCAATTCCTCTGCTAAACCAAGTGCGTGAAATATCCATCAAGACGAGAACAAATAGGGATACACACCTGAACTTCATCATCCTTTCGGATGGGCATGGATCGCACGTTGTACTTCTGTCTCAGTTCTTTGGAAAGAGGGGAGGACATAATCTTCCTGCGAATGTGGGAAGGTGCATTGAAATGCCTTTTGCGATTCTTGCTTCGGTCGGAAGTCACAAAGGGATTGAACTTCATTTTGGCTAAATAAAAAGTTAAAAAGACTCTTAAATGACCAAGATCTCATCCAGCTTCCAAACAACCGCA
Organism: Plecturocebus donacophilus; assembly: GCA_004027715.1. NCBI lineage: Eukaryota > Metazoa > Chordata > Mammalia > Primates > Pitheciidae > Plecturocebus > Plecturocebus donacophilus. The sequence goes on along the minus strand of PVKP010008233.1, from coordinate 67,397 downwards.
ATGCACCTTGACAGTCTAGAATGCTCACGGGAACTGTTATGTTCTGCAACTTCATAAAAAACTGCTTGATCGGAAGAGCCTATGCAACCGAAGCTCGAAACTTTGTATTTTTTTATTCGGATATTTTCCGTATATGTTTATGGGATAAAGACTTTTGCATCAAAAACCCTTGTCCTAGTTTTAAGACCTTTTAGTTACACTCTCCCAACTCCTTCAGCAGACTGACATCTCTGCTAAGTTACAGCAGAGCAGACCGACGACGCAGTTCTCTTAATTATAACGTCACGTTTTAGAAAGCACAATCAACGTTCATCATCTACAGGCTTGAGCGTGAATACATATAGCCTCTCCAAAATTAATAAGGCTCTCCATCCCGAACCTGGAAAATCTTGCACATATCTCGGGTCCCAAAAGCCTCCCAGGGGGCAAGTGTGGTCTGAAAGTTCCGTGAAGGCTTTACCGAGAAGTTACTTCGAGATCATTCTTTAGGAAACGACACTGCCCAGACTAGACTCTATTTCCACAGGCTCCCTCCCCTCAGCTCGTTTTCGAGGCCCCAGTTCCCCTGTCCCTCCATCACTCTCCGGCCCGGGACCCTTGGTTTAAAGGGAAAGCAGGTGAAAAAAAACCATTCCAGCCTCCCCTCCCTGGCTGCTACTTGGTCGACGGGAGAGTCTCGGGGCCCCCGAGGTCGGAAGCCACCATGCCCAAGAACGGATGGCTGTGGATTATACCCGCTTGCCCGCCGACTGCTTACCAGCTACCGCTTAGGTGATGGCCGCAAAAGGAAAAAGAACTACACGCTACTTCCGGTTCTGTAAGTTTCCCCGAAAGATCTCGCGAGATATATTTCTCTTGGAGCAAGAAGGGTGCGAGAGGAGTAAACTGGGAAATAAATGTATGCCTTATGCCACCTACTGGCTAGGAGGGAAACTGCGAGGGACTGCAAAATCCCTCCTTCCAGGTCTTAGTGCCTCCCTTCGGAGACCCGGGTGCTGCCGCAGAATCCTCTGGGAAAGGTAGCCCCCGGGCGAGTGGCGAAGGCTGCTCAGGGTCCGGCTGCCCTTGGGGGTGATGAAGGAGCGAGCAGACCTAGGAGACCCCCTGGTACTTTCATTCCCAGGTGCCAGGGGGCCGGCGTCCCCCTAGCCAGGGAAGGGCCCTACTTTAGGCCGCCAGGAGGCGCTGGGACGCCGGCCGGCGGGTCTCCTGGGTCCCTGAACTCGCCGACCCCGCCTGCCCATGGCGTGGGCGCGGCCAGCGTGCTGGTCCTTTAACGAGCCCCAGCGCGACGCCGGCCACCGCCCCTGCACCTCGGCGTCTGCTGACCGCACCGCGGGGCCAGCCCGAGATTGGTTCTGGGTGGCGAGGGGCCTTGCGAGGACCGGGGACACCGGTCGCCCCCTGCTCCCGCGGAAATAGGTCCGAGGCCGCGTTTCTAAGGCGCTCCCAGTGCTGCGGGAGGTGCCGGTCCAGACCCCGCTTTGAAGGAGCCGGGCGGGAGGAAGCCTCTCGGTGCCGGGAGCTGCGCGGGTTTCTGAATATTCGGCCTGTTCGCTTGCAGTTCAGGACCAGACGGAAGCGGGGAAGCCGTGCGCTCCCTGTAAATGTTTTTTGTTTTTCCGCCGCCCCCCACCTTTCTTTCTTTTCTTTTCTTTTTTCCGAGACGGAGTCTCGCTCTGTCGCCGGGCTGGAGTGCAATGATGCGATCTCGGCTCACTGCAACCTTCGCCTCCCAGGTTCAAGCGATTCTCCTGCCTGAGCCTCCCGAGTAGCTGGGACTACAGGCGCACGCCACCATGCCCAGCAATTTTCTTTTCTTTTTTTTTGGTATTTTTAGTAGAGGCGGGGTTTCACCATATTGGCCAGGCCGGACTTGAACTCCTGATCTTCTGATCCCCCCGCTAATGCTTCTCAAGGTATTGGGATTGCAGACGTGAGCCACCGCGCCCGGCCTCTTTTTCTTTTTTTTGAGACAGACTCTCGCTCTGTCGCCCAGGCTGGAGTGCACTAGCACCATCTCGGCTCACCGCAACCTCCGCCTCCTGGGTTCAAGCGATTATTCTGTCTCAGCTTCCCGAGTAGCTGGGATTACAGGCGTGCACAATCACACCCGGCTAATTTTTGTAGTTCTAGTAGAGACGGGGTTTCACCATGTTAGTCAGGCTGGTCTCCAGCTCCGCTCCCGACCTTGTGATCCGCCCGCCTCGGCCTCCCAAAGTGCTGGGATTACAGGCGTCAGCCACCGCGCCTGGTCCCTGCAAATGGTTTCTGAGGCTGAGGCAGTGTAGTGCCCCGGCGCTGAACGGCTTCTGCTGAATGAATGACACGGGTATCACAGTGACAGGACACGCGTTTCACAAGAATACCCAAGATGTAGTGAGCCTGCTGGGTGTGGGAACGCTCTTCCTTACACTTTACATCATGAATTCTTTTAATCCACAGAAGGGCCCAGTTGTTGCTGATACTGTCCCCTATTTACGGATGGGGCAACTGAGCCACAGAGAAAGGAGAGGAACTTGGTGCCAGGTTATACAGAAGCCATAAGTCACAGCGGAATCCTTGCAAGCTGGCTCCCTGAACTCTTCTAGGCACTGTAGATGGCCCCAGCTTGTGGGAACCTCATACCCAGGACGGCCCAGAGGAGGGAAAGCAAAGAACATGTGTTTTCATGATTTAAAAGTAGTGTTCTTAAATATGCTGTGAAGGAAGTAGCCCTAGATTTTATTCATAACTGAAAATTTCAGCAAGAATTCCTCTGCTGCGACTCTTTTCAACACATTCACGAGGCATCTTTTTTGTTTTGTTTTTTGTTTGTTTCTTTTTTTTACGAGGCATCTTTAATGGGCCAGCCCTGACACTAGACACTGGAGGTGCAAAATAGGTCAAAGTTTGTGCCTGTAGGAAGTTTACTGCCTAAAAGGAGAGATAGTTGGGTTCTGTGGCTCACACCTGTAATCTCAGCACTTTGGGAGGCTGAGGCGGGCAGATCACAAGGTCAGGAGCTCCAGACCATCCTGGCTAACACGGTGGAACCCCGTCTCTACTAAAAATACCGAAAAATTAGCTGGGCATGGTGGCACGCATCTGTAATCCCAGCTACTCGGGAGGTTGAGGCAGGAGCATCTCTTGAACCAGGGAGGCGGAAATTTCAGTGAGCCAAGATTGCACCACTGCACTCTAGCCTGGGTGACTGAGGGAGACTGCTTCCAAAAAAAAAAAAAAAAAAAAAGAGAGAAACAAGGGAATCAACAGCCACGAGGCCACAGGAAAAGTGCTCACTGAGCCAGCTGTCCTTGGTGCTTCCGTGATTCGGGAGCGGAAGGGAGCTCTGGAGTCAGGGAAAACTTCCGGGGTGAGGTCAGCATCGACCGGAATTGGAAGAATGTTAACATTTGCTCCATGAGGCAGTGGGAATTGCCTGGAGGAAGGTTTGGAGGTGTGAAGCAGCGTAACTGGTGTTTTTCAGGAACCAGCTCCTTGCGGCTGAAGAGAGGCATTCAAAGGGGAGCTCAGGGGCTCTGGGGCTGAGCTGAGTGTGATTTGGGTTCTGGAAGTCGTAGGGAGCTGCCGGAGGTGCCCGCCTTCCTGCCTTCCCTGCCTTTCTGGCCTTCACAGTGTCACTCCTCTTTCTTCTTAGTGTCCTTCCTAGTTTCCCAACTACCCTCCTGTTTGGGTGTCCCATGATTTTCCTCTCTCCCCACTGAGGCCCTCTCTGTTTCCTCAGCTCCCGCATCCCCTGCTGCCACCTTACCCTCCCAGGCCTGCCTTCCTTTCTCCGTCTGTTCAATACCGAGTCTCAAAATGAAATCTTTGGCCCCCAAAAGGACATGTATACAAGGAGGTCAAAAGGAGATAGCAGCTGAGTGGTCTTGTGAGTCACACAGGGTTCAGTGAGGGGAGAGGTCATGGAACTGTTTCTGAGGGGCACAGAAGTCTCTAATATGCCCACCCAGGCTCCTGGCAACCCTCCCCAGGACCCCACTGGCAATGCTATGGATCCTTAAGCTTGCCTGGTAGGCTCAGACTGTGCAAGTGTGTATTACAGTTAAACGTTATTGTGTGGCTGGGCACAATGGGTCATGCCTGTAATCCCATCACTTTGGGAGGCTGAGGCAGAAGGATCACAAGGTCAGGAGTTCGAGACCAGCCTGACTAACATGGTGAAACCCCATCTCTACTAAAACTACAAAAATTAGCAGGGTGTGGTGGCGCATGCCTGTAATCCCAGCTACTCAGGAGGCTGAGGCAGGAGAATCACTTGAACCTGGGAGTCGGAGGTTGCAGTGAGCAGAGATCACGCCATTGCACTCCAGCCTGGGCAACAGAGTGAGACTCCATCTCAAAAAAAAAAAGTTTATTGTGATGATGGGAAGTCGCGCTGTGTGTGTGTGTGTATGCCCATGTTTGTTTTACAGGGGTTGGGGTGCCTCTAGACAAGGGGAGGAAGAGAAGAGCAACAAAGTTTAACCCCAGGCATCCATCCCTCTGCCTATGTATCTGTCTATAATTTACCTGTATCTATCTATATCTGTCTGTCTAATGGTATTGTCCTGTAGTGCCCTGACCCCATAGTGGTTGCTTAAAACCAAAGCTTTTATTTGAAAACAAAAAGGAAAAGAAGAGACAGGGGAATCAAGACAAGCATATTCAATGACAGGGCCCAGAGAAATGCACAGGGACTCAGGAATACCGAGAACATTCGACCTTTAAACCTTACTCCTTGGGCCCCTGGTAAGCATAAGATGTCACACCTCTAACCAGATAAACCAGCCCCATCAGCCAGTAGCTGACACTCTGGAACCACAGGACAGGTGGTTTGGCAGCTCTCAAATGTTCTTGGGGCAGTCTCACCACGCGGCAGATGTGTACACTGAAGATATCTTTAGCTTCTAATGATTTTTCAGTTCAGTTTTTGAATGATATATTTACTTGGTTAAAACATCAAAAGGTATAAAAGGTAAAGTGAAAACTCTCCTTCCCATTCCATCATTTTCTTATCCCTTTCCATGGTTAGTCAGTTACTCGTTTTTTGTGTATCTTCCCAATTTTCTTCCTCCTTCCCTCCCTTCTCTTTTTCTTTTCTTTCTCTCATCAGTGTCTCATTCTGTTGCTCAGGCTGGAGTACACTGGTGCAATCATAGCTCACTGTAGCCTCCTGGGTTCAAGCGGTTCTCCTCAGCCTCCTGGGTAGCTGGGATTACAGACACGTGCCACCACACCCTGCTAATTTCTGTATTTTTAGTAGATACGGGGTTTCACCATGTTTACTCAAAAAATTTTTTTTATAGAGATAGGGTCTCGCTATGTTGCCCAAGCTAGTCTTGAACTCCTGGCCTCAATCGATCCTCCCACCTTGGCCTCCCAGAGAGCTAGGATTGCAGGCGTGAACTACTGTGCCTGGCATTCCCAATTTTTTGATTCATAGTTAAACAAATAGGAATGTAAATTCTTATCCCTGCCCTTTCTTTGTTTTTTTTTTCCTTTTTTCTTTTTTTTAGACGGAGTCTCGCTCTGTCGCCCAGGCTGGAGGGCAGTGGTGTGATTTCAGCTTACTGCAACCTCCACCTCCTGGGTTCAAGCGATTCTCCTGCCTCAGCCTCCCAAGTAGCTGGGATTACAGGTGCATGCCACCACACCTGGCTAATTTTTGTATTTTTAGTAGAGACGAGGTTTCACCATGTTGGCCAGGCTGCTATTGAACTCCTGACCTCAGATGACCCGCCCACCTCAGCCTCCCAAAAGTGCTGAGATTACAGGCGTGAGCCACTGCCCCTGGCCTATTCCTTGCTCTTTCTACACAAATTGTAGTATCCAGTATTCAGTGTTCCACACCTTGCTTTTCCTCATTTTCCATTGTACCTTGGAGACATTCTGTATACGTTCATTGAGTCCTTTCTTGTTCCTTTTTTTTTTTTTTTACAGCTGCATGATGTACCCTGGACCTTAAGATAAATAACCAGCACCCTGTTGATTAACATTTAGGGTTTTTTCAATCCTTTGTTGTTACAAACAACACTGCGATTATATAGCATCATATGTATGCTGCTGCCCATACATGCAAGTATATCTGTAGAATGTTTCTAGAACAGGAATTGCTGGATCAAAGCAGGAATTTTCGTAGATAATGTCAAATTTCCCTTGATAGGGATTTTGCCAATACGCATTCTCACTAACCATTCCCCTGCCTCCCTCAGCTTCAGTAGCATAGGTGAAAAATGGCATGCCAGCAGAATTTTAATTAATTTTAATTTTAATGTCTTTCGCAAGTGTGATTGAATAGATGTGTAAGAGCCATTTGTATTTGCATTTCAAACTTTTTCATCTAAAGTGAATTGTCCTTCAAGTCCAGGCTCAGAGCTTCCCACATACATGGCAAAGTCTCTGGAATCTTTGAGAAAATATATACCTTTATTTAAAAAATAGCTTTTGGCATTCTCTGATAATAAAAGGAGTTCCAGCTACAGGTCACCACTAAACAATATGAGAACACTGAGGGTATTTTGAAAGAAACTTTTGGCAAACACGACAGAATCTGAAAAGACTAGAATCCAGTTCCCAGAAATTCATGACACTGTTGAAAACATCCTGGCTGAGGCTGATTCATTGGAGTCTGCACATTTAACATTATTTTTATTCCTATAATAAATATTTCTTCATGGGATTCATCTGCATCCCTCCCCACACCCCCAATAGCACCTGTGCTCTTCTGTAATCTTTTGTATTTTTTATTTTTATTTTGAGACAGAGTCTTACTCTGTTGCCCAGGCTAGAGTGCAGAGGCATGATCTCGGCTCACTGCAAACTCCCCCTCCCAGGTTCAAGCAGTTCTCCTGCCTCAGCCTCCCGAGTAGCTAGGATTACAGGCATGTGCCACCGCACCCACCTAATTTTTAAAATTTTTAGTAGAGATGGGGTTTCGCCGTGTTGGTCAGGATGGTCTTGAACCCCTGACCTGAGGTGACCCACCTGCCTCAACCTCCCAAAGTGTTGGGATTACAGGCATGAGCCACTGCACCCGGCTCTTCTGTAATCTTGGAGTGGGCACAGAGAAACTCATGAGTGCTTTAAAGCAGCCCTCTCTATGTCCCAAATATCCCCTGTAGGGGGGCCCAATTCCCCAGTGGTCCCCAAATGACCACCACAGCAGGCATTTAGGAGCTAGATAAAACGTAGAGTGCTATTTCTTCCCCCACAGACAGTAAATTGCTGAGAGGGGTATAGGTTGTGGGGAGGGAGGCTCAGCTGTGTGCACACCTGGGTGCAGACCACTACTTATTGAAGAGAATCGCTGGAAGTTTTTGTTGTTCTCCATTGTAAGGTGTTAGCTGACTTATGGACCTCAATAAACAGCCTATAGCTATCCCCGAATGACTCAGGCTAGACCCAACCTGAGGCTCTTCAGAGTCCAACCTGGGGGTCCCAGGCAAAGAAACCTTGGGGAGCAGCTGATAGCACCTGGGCCTCAGCATTCCTTGGTTGAGATGGCAGCATCCCTGACAAGCACAGCTGTTTTCCTCCCCGCCCTTCCTCACCCAGTCCAGCCTGGCAGTCCACCTTGGAAACTGGCCCAGCTGGTGTGGCCTCTAAATGAGTGGCTGGGTCATGAGAAGGAGGATGATTGGGAGGGAGGCGGGGGCCCCGGGGGTTCGTTTGCTTACATAGTTCTCAGCTGAGTCAAGGCTCGACTGTCAGGCTTCCTCTTCACTTCCTGCCACCCTTGAGAACCCCAGGACTCAAAGTTTGGATCCCTCCTTGGGCTTGGAAGGTTCTAGAAGACCTCTGGCCCTGTTTGTGGGCCACTCTGCTGGCGTGGCCTCTCTGTCAACAAACCCCTGGCTCTGCATGTGGCCTCAGCTCTCCAGGAAGTTTCTGTTGATTCTCCCAGAAATCCTGGGGCAGCCTCTGAGATCAGCTTCTCCATCAGGGAAGCCCTTCTAAGCTGGCAGGGTGGGGACAGGGAGGGCTTGGGGATGGAGTGTGGTGGAGGTTCAGGATGAGTGCTGAGATTCTGGGCTCCCCTTCTGTCTGTTCCTGAGGGTAAGCCACAGACTCCTGGGTGGTAATTCTGGCCTGGAGGATCCTGCCATCAGCCCGCCCAGCAGGACTTCTGCCAGCAGGACTTCCTTGTCCCTGGAGGGGCCCACCTGGCTTTGGGTAGGTCACCTGGCAGGTAAGGTCTGCCGCTCAGGGCTGGTGAGCCTGCAGGAGAGCAGTGACTTCCCATCTTCCCAGGCTAGAGGAAGGATAACATATCTGCTAAGGATTCATGTGGGGAACACACGCGTGCAGAGTCAGCTCCAGCCTCCCTGTCCAGCTGAAGCCCCATCGGGGAAGCCCAAGGCCCTCTCTGTGCCCAGGTCCCTCTGTCTGCCTGCATGTCCCTGCGGAGCTTGGTGGCACCAGGGCTGCCGTGGGGCCTCTTGCCCCCTCCCAGGCCACAGCCAGCCTGATGGCCTCCCTGCGGTGTGGCTCACGCCTGCTTCCTCACCAGCAGCACCCAGGGCAGGATGGCGGCCACTACGGCCACCACGGCGATGAGTGTGATGAGCAGCAGGGCCCGCGATCGGCAGCAGAAGGCGCGGGCGGAGCGGGGCGTGGGGGAGACCTCTGAGAGCTCCGCCAGGCTGCGGCGGGGCAGCACGCTGTCCTGCTCCCCCAGGGGCATCCCGTGGCGGCTGATGACGAAGACCTGTGACTCCCGGGGCAAGCTGGGCAGCAGGTCCAGGGGGAGCTGGGCACTCTGGCCCGGGCTTCCTGGTGGCCTGGCCTGGCTGTGGGGTGGCCTCCAGGCAGACGAGGAGGCAGCCATGGGGTTTGTGTGGCCCAGGCTGTCCAGCGGGAGTACGGAGGGCAGGCCCACTGGCACAGTCAGGGTCTGGGAGCTCTTGTCCAGCATGGAGGGCCAGCGGGAGCTCTTCTTGCTGAGGAAGGTGACATAGCGGCAGATGGGGCAGACCAGGATCCTCTGGACCTGCCCGTCCACGCGGGTGGACAGCAGGTACTTGACCAGGCAGTCATGGCAGAACACGTGGCCACAGCTCAGCGTCCGGCTGGCGCTCTCCAGGTCCCGGAACTTCTCGTAGCACACGGGGCACTCGCTGCCCGAGCTATCCTTGCTCTCCCCTTCTGACATGGCCCCTGGGAGATGGCATGCTCAGCTGTGGGCGGGAAGGGTTGTGAACATTCGGGTGTTTTTCCTGTTTCCCACTCCTGTACTAACTCCCACCTACACTTCTGCCTCCACTGCCTCCTTTATCCCTCTCTCTCTTCTGCCCCTCTCTCTTCCTCCTACCGTTGCCTCTTCTGCTGCGCCTCCTCCATGGGTCACCTGACTCAAACCAAGGGATGGAAGACCTAGAGGAGGAGATGAGCAGATGCTTCTGGAAGGGAGAGTCGGGAGACAGAGAACAAGAGAACCCAGTCACACTGGACCCCAGGAGGGCGTGTGGAATTCCTGATGTCTCACTTCAGCCACCACGTACACACATGGTGAGGTCACCACCTCACCTCTTCCTGCTTCAGTGACGGAGGTGAAGACAGGAAGTCCCTGTTCCCAGGGGAAGCAGGTGGCTAAGAAGATTCATGCACAGTCTCAGTCCAGTCTCCAATTTGGGCCTGTACCCAGAGTGACCATTTTCCAGAAACGCCTGTGCTAGTCTCAACCTCTGCCCTCACCTGGTGTTGGTGAGTCCATTGGATTTCCTCCAGCCATGGGATTGCATTCCTTCATGCTAAGTGTGGCTATAAAGCAGTGACTGTTTAGAAAAACAAAGCTCAGAACTTACACATCCAAATGCCTGCTGGCCCTCCGCATAGTCGCAGGGAGCTATGGGCTCATTCCTTCACCTGCCACAGCTCAGTCATTCTCCAAATTCTTCTTATGGGGATGCCTGAGGCAGTGAGAGAAGCATCTGATTAACCTTGATGGAGGCAGAATTTCATCCTTTGAGACTATGTCTGATATTTTGGAAATGGCCAAGAGTCACTGGGAGCCATGTCTGATAAGAAAGTAAATGAGTGATCAAGAGGCATCATATTGCTTGAAATCAAAGCTATGGTCGAGCATGGTGGCTCACGCCTATAATCCTAGCACTTTGGGAGGCTGAGGCAGGTGGATCACCTGAGGTCAGGAGTTCAAGACCAACATGGAGAAACCCCGTCTCTTCTAAAAATACAAAAAACTAGCTGGGCATGATGGTACACGCCTGTAATCTCAGTTACTCGGGAGGTTGAGGCAGGAGACTCTCTTGAACCTGGGAGGTGGAGGTTGTGGTGAGCCAAGATCTCACCATTGCACTCCAGCCTATGCATAAGAGCAAAACTCCATCAGAAAAAAACAAAACCAAAAACAAAAACAGCAAAGTTATGGAGTCATAAAGAAACAAGATTATAATAATAATTATTATTTTTGAGAGGGAGTCTTGCTCTGTCGCCTGGGCTGGAGTGCAGTGGCACAACCTCAGCTCCCTGCAACCTTCATCTCCTGGGTTCAAGTGATTCTCCTGTCTCAGCCTCCTGAATAGCTGGTATTACATGTGTGTGCCACCATGCCTGGCTAATTTTTGTATTTTTAGTAGAGCCAGGGTTTCACCATGTTGGCCAGGCTGGTCTCGAACTCCTGACTTCTGGTGATCTGCCTGCCTTGGCCTCCCAAAGTGCTGGTATTACAGATGCAAACCACCGTGCCCTGCCATGAGTTTTAAACAGAATCTGAGAGCAAAGGAGAGGCCCCAAAGATACTGTCAGCAGATTTGTTTAAGTACAAGGCTTCCCAAGTTGATGGCTTTGAAGGGAAACATTCACTTGGGTATGTGGTGAGGTCCAAATGTCCTCATCGAAAAGTCCCCAGTGGCACAACTGTGTATCCTAAACTTATCTAGAAAAGCGTCTGTAGAAGGAACCATGATTCCTTGTTATTGATACATTCTTCCATTCATGACAGAGACAAAAGACCCCTGGACACACTGACAAGACAGAGCTGTATGGCAGCCCCCGGACCTGAGAGATGACATGATGGGAACAAAATCAATGCGTAGGAAGGACAACTATTAAGATCACAAATCTTTCAGAATCCCTCCCTCTCTTGGCTTGGCTTCAAATCCATTTTGGTGAGTTGAAAATGTCCCATAGTCTAAGAAAGAGCAAAAATATTTGGAGGTGAGATAAGGAACCTGGAATCCTGGAGGCGGCCCCCAAACCTCCTCCAGAGTTTCCAGCTTTGGTCTTTGAGGTGGTCAGTGTGGCCCAGGCTGGGGGAGGGGGGTTCAAATCCTTGATCTATCCATTCCTGTCTTCATGAGCTTGGCCAAGTTGTTTAATCTCTCTGAGCCTCAGTTTCCTGTCCATAAAATGAAATTGGTAATAATGGTACAGTCTTCCTCGGAGAGTTGTTGGGGGAATTAGGTGAGCTTATGTGAGTGAAGAGTCTAGCTCAGAGTGAGTACTCTTGCAGTAAATGGCAGTTGTCGTTATTAAGACAGGCCACGTCCTGTTCCCTCCTCTTCTCCCAAAGGGGACTTGGAGAATCCTGTCACAGTTCTTGAGGCAGCGACAGCATTTGCCTTCCTTTCCTTCCCTCTCATCCCCAAATGTTCCTTACTGTGTGGATGACTAAAAAATCACACCCTCTTGACAGAGGGCAGCTCACCTCAAATTAGAATAACTGAACAAGATAACAATGGATGAGATAAATGATGGGCGATGGATTGGAATTTAAATGGTTATTCCAATGTTTCCTAGTAGTTATCATTTCATAACACAGTTGCAAATGTTTATACCAAACAGCCATTATAATCAGGATGGCCATGATTTTGTTAAGCCGATCAACTATTAATATATTTCCCTGCATTTCATAACTCCCCAAAGTATATGATGGCAAGAATTCCATCCTCTGTCCATCCATCCATCTTATTGTTCAACGCATATTTATTGAGCACCTGCTATATGCTAGGTACTGAGCTACTTTTTTTTTTTTTTTAAAGATGGGGTTTCACCATGTTGGTCAGGCTGGTCTTGAACTCCTGACCTCAGGTAATCCGCCTGCCTTGGCCTCCAAAGTGCTTGGATTACAGGTGTGAGCCACTGCGCCCAGCCTGAGCTTACATATTGGGGATAAGTAGTGGTCAAGGAAGTTCCTATAAAACTTCAGAGCCTAGTGGACATTTATAAGTTTTCTTGAAAAATATTTTTTTTTGAAAGGAGGATTGATGATCAATGGTTTAAGTTGTTTGAATAACTGAGAAGTAGAGATCAAGGCTGACAAGAGAAGAGCAAATAAGGAATACTAGAGGGAAAAAAGGACTTTAGAGAGCACTCAGTTGAAGCTCCTAGTTTCAGAGATGAACAGATCCAGGTCTAGAGAGAGGGAAGTGACTCGCCTGAGGTCACCGGTGAAGGTGACAGACAGGGAGTTAACAGAGAAGATTCCTTAGATGGTAGAACATTGTTAGAATCAGCTGATAGGTTGGGTGAGTAGATAATAGCCAAGTCAGGAAACAGTCCTGCTTGAGGCAAGCAGGGAAGGAGAAGGAGGTCCTCTACTTTTCATCTGAGTTAGAGGAAAGTAGAAAGGACCCGGGGAGTACAGAAGACATCCCACTCCCTAAGGATGGCCTCTCTGGGCAATCTTTCCCCCTTCTCGTGCTTCAAGAGAGCCGCATCGTTTACACCTGGACACCACTACCTCCTTCCCCACCTACTCGCCTCCCATTCACAGTCCTTCCCTGACCCCTCCCTGCCTCTTCGCCTCTCTCCCTTTCGGAATCCCATTCCATTCTCCATCCTTGAGTTCCTCTTATGGCCTGATTCTGTCTTGGGTGCTGGGGTAAGGGAGAGAGTAACAGAAGAAATGCAAGAAATATACTCTAGTTTGAGCACAAAACACATGTTCCATAACAGCAGTAAGTGCCAAGAGCATCCCCAATGGGGCCTCAGGAGACTGCGGGGAGAGGACGCTGGAAAGTCTTCCTAGGTGAAGTGGGACCAGTGTTGAGCTAATCATACATAATGACAACAGCAACCATTTATTGAATCCTAATTATGTGCTTGGTATTTTTCATCCCTTCCTCATTTGATCCTGACAACAGTCTGGGAGGTAGGTATTATCTCCATTTCAGGGATAAGGAACTGAAGCTCAGAGCTTAAGGAACTTGTTCAAAGTCACTGCTAGTTTGGCAGCGCCTCCACGGGGGACATTCCAGACTTTGGTCACAGAAGTAGAAGAAGTAGCACTGATGGAGAAGTGACTACCTTAACATCCTTCCTCAGAGTGACCCTAAACAAGGATGCCCCTCTGGCCACCTGTGAGGCAGGGGGAAGGCAATGGCTGGCTCAAGGGAGCTGACCTCGGGAACCCCAGCACTGAGCCTCCCCACAGCAGTAGCCCATCTCAAAGGACAAGGTGAGGCGGACAGGTGTCTCCAGCCCAGAGAAACACCCCCGATCCCCAACCCCAGCAAAGGAGCCTGAGAGACAGAGTGACACTCCCAGGCACCTGGGATTCCCTCCTGGAGCCCCAGTGCAAGGTCCTATAGCTTTAGCTGTGGCTACTTCCCCACCCACAGGTATCTCTTCTCTATCTCGCTTTCTATTTCTCTCTCTCTCTCTCATTCTCCTGCATCCTTCCAGTGTCAGCCCAGAACATTGCCAAGCTCCTTCCCCACCACAGCCAGGCCCCTAGACTCACTTTTGCTGGGACCAGAAAGAGCAGCATCCACCTTCCCACCTGGGACCTCCAGCAGATCTGAGCCACCCCGAGGTACAGGGCAGCAGCACGATCTCCTCCTGTTGCTGTTAGTGTGACTGCCGCCGCCGAGGCAATTCCTAATGACAGAGCAGGTCGGGAGGGCAGCGCAAGGAAGTGAATGTCGCCCAACCCGTTTGAGGCCAGGAGGCTTTGGCGTTGCCCAGGGGGTTGGCAGCTGCTGCAGTCAGGTGATTTTGATGAGGATGCTAGGAGAGGAACCCCCAGCCTGAGGAGGAGCCCAGGGGTGGGTCCTCAGGAGAGTCAGAGGGTCTCACAATGGAGGCGGTGACCCAGGACCCCTTTGATTGAGGCTCCCCAGGCATGGGTCTCCCTATCAATAGGAAAGTCACCCACATAGTCCTCCCCACCCTCCTGGACCCATTTCAGTGATTCCCCCCCCCATCCCCACCCCATGCACAGGGTGCAGGGGTCAGTAGTAGATCAGCCTCAGGAAGTCTATGACACTCAGAGTCATATATTTGTGGGATCTGCCTGTGTGCATTTGTCATTCATGGAACACCCAAAGGGGCTCAGAGCTCCAAAGACACAGCACCACTGGCATAAAGAATGAGGGAGCGTAAGACCAATGAAGCAGGAATGCACCGAGATACAGAAAGAAGTCCCTGACATCATGATAAATAGAAGCAAGTTTCAGAACAGCTGTGTAATACAATTCTATTTATGAAGATAATACATGATCATATTCATAGAGAAGAATCTGGAAGAAGACACATCAGACTGTTAATAGCAGTTATTACTGGAGAGATTTTCTAAGTTTTGTGTTTCTGTGATGTTTGCGTTTTCACCCTGAATGTGTTTCTTTTGTGATTAGAAAAAAAATAATTGGCTGGGTGCGGTGGCTCATGCACTTTGGGAGGCCGAGATGGGCAGAATGCCTGAGGCCAGGAGTTCGAGACCAGCCTGGCCAACATGGTGAAACCTCATCACTACTAAAAATACAAAAATTAGCTGGGTATGATGGTGTGCGCCTGTAGTCCCAGCTACTCAGGAGACTGACGCACAAGAATTGCTTGAATCCAAGGGGCAGAGGTTGCAGTGAGCCAAGATTGTACCACTGCACTCCAGCCTGGGTGAGTGACTGAGTGAGACTCTGCCTCAAAGAAAAAGGAAAAGAAAAAGAAAAAAAGTCATCAAGAATAATGGAGGAATGAAGTTCAGGGAACTGGAAATCATTTTGGAGGATTCCCTCCCAGTCCTCTCAGGAAGTCCCCAAGAAACCAGTTTTCTTCTGAAAGAAGTAAGTTACTAGATCCAAGGCACAGCCCAGCATGCGTGTAACACAGGATGACCCCACTTCTGCCTGGTCAGTCATGGCTCTGGCTCAATGGACACCTTGACGCTGGTAGGAGGACAGTCAGGGCAGTGTGCTCGGCCACTGCACCATGACAGAGATCGATGAGTGCAAGTCGTCTCTCTTGTTCTTTCCCTGAGAGGCCCAGGTGGTCTTAGATTAGCAAATGAAAATACAGTATGCCCAGGTAAATTCGAATTTCAGACAAACAACAAATGCTTTTTAGTATAAATACGTCCAGTACAATATCTGGGACATATTTGCATTAAAGAGTTCTCCTTTTCTATCTGAGACTTAAATTTAACTGGACATTCTGTCTTTTCATCTGGCAAGTCTAATCCCAGAGGGCTCTCCAAATTTCTCTCCTTTCACTGGCACCTCCACAGGGCTCATTGCAAAGTTCTAAGGCCCTTCAACAGTGTAGCTCCTGACTCTGCCTAGGGCTTTCTGGAGACTCTTGAAAAGGCACCAAATACCCCAGTATCGACCCCTTGTGTGTTCCCCCAAGAGGAGATGGAGCCAGTCCAGGCCATCCTTAGACTTTTGTTACATGATTTATGGGTGATATAAAGATCCTAAGGCTCCAATGTCTTTTCCATTGGCCCTATCATGTAGCTTGACTATGAAGATTACCTTTAATATGTAAATATTTATTATCATTTTCTGTCTTGGTTTCGTGTTCTAAAAGAAGAATTCTGGCCAGGCATGGTGGCGCACGCCTTTAATCCCAGCACTTTGGGAGGGCGAGGTGGGCCGATCATGAGGTCAGGAGATCGAGACCACCTTGCTAACACGGTGAAACCCCATCTCTACTAAAAATACAAAAAATTAGCCTGGCGTGGTGGCACACACCTGTAGTCCCAGCTACTCAGGAGGCTGAGGCAGGAGAATTTCTTGAACCTGGGAGGCAGAGGTTGCAGTGAGCTGAAAACTGCACTCCAGCCTGGAGGACAGAGCGAGACTCCATCTCAAAAAAAAAAAAAAAGAATTTCACTTAAAAAATTGCACATACTCTTATATGTTGGCACATGCACATACATTTACCTAAGGAGGTAAATGCATCAGCCAGAGACACTTTAACTTGAATTTGTTTATTAGGTTGGCTCTAGCCATCTAGCAAGTTTCTGGGAAAGTGGGCTATTGGATTTTGGCAGGCAGAAAGAATTAGTTATCAGGAAAGGTTAAGAGCACAGGTATACTAGCCAGGAGGAACTACACTATAGGACTTGATGGTAGGGAGATCTGGGAAATTAAAGACCGGTGCCTGAGCAGTCATGAGTGCTCTATATGTGTTGATGTGTGTTGGTGACTAAAGAGAAAATGCCGTGTATCTTTGGGTAGCTTACTTAATCCTTCCGTGCCCCAGTTGCTTAATCTGTAGAAAACGGGGATAACAGTATCTACTCTATCGGGTTGTTGTGACAATAAAATGAATGAATGCAAGCAGTGTGCCTGGAACAACACCTGGTACTCAGGAAGGGCTCTGTCAGTGTTTATCTATATATATGTCTGTCTATCTTCTGATCAATCAATTCATCTGTCTATCTGGTCTCTCCATTGATCCATCTATCTCAATGAATCTATGTATCTATCTATTGATCTTTCTAATCTCTTTCTCTCTGTCTGTCCTCTTCATCCATCCATCAATCTATCCCTTGATCCATCCATCTGTCCATCTATCCATCTGTCCGTCTATCCATCTATCTCTCCATTGATCCATCCATCTATGTAATCTCTCCATCAATCACCTATCTCTCTTTCAATTGATCTATCTCTCCACTTATCTTCTATCTACCTAATCTCTCCACTGATCATCTCTGTGTATCTATCTCTCCATTGATCTGTCTCTCCATCAATCTATCCATCCATCCATCCAATCTCTCTCCAATCTCTCCATAGATCTATCTATCTATCTATCTATCCATTCAATCTCTTCATCTACCTAATATATATATATTTATTCATTTATCTCTCTCTGTCAATTATCATAGAAATCATCCTTGTTACTATGATGGCAAGAAGAGAAAACGAAAGGCGAGTAAGAAGATGCATACTTCCTTATTCAAGGGCCTGGCCAATCTTGTCCTGATTTAGTGACTAAGGTGTCTGTTGCAAGTACTGCCATGTCATTTTAGAGTGTCCTCCTCTTCTCTGTAGAAAGGACAAATGCACGATGAATCATGGAAGAATAGTACCAGCTCAGCAGGGAATGAAACCAGGGGTCCCTTCCCTGGGCAGGTCATGCTGTAGAGTTTTGTCTAGTTCTGGGGCCACATTGGGAGTGGTGTTGATGCGGCACCAAAGCATGTCCTGGGGAAGAGGCTGGCCAGGATGGAGATGGGTCTGGAGATCATTTTGGCCCAGTGAGATAAGATCTTCCTTGGAGAGGTATTTTTGTGAGGCTTAGGGGCTTTCAGACAAGGGAAGAATCCCACCCCCTGCCGGACACTGACTAACTGCAGGTATGGTTCCTGCATGGGATGAGTAGCTGGACCAGGACAGAAGTTCCTAATGCCAGAATCACCTGGAGAACAGATTACAGAAGCGGGTTTCCAGGCCCCACTCACGACTTGCAGGCCTTGGGAGGGGCCCAGGAAAATACACTCTATATTTATTTTTAATAATTGGATAGATGGATGGATAGATACATGATAATGTAAGAATAGTGCATGCTAATGGTGGAATCTAGGTGGTGGACATATGGATTCTTCTAAAATTCTTTCAACTTTGCTGTATGTTTGGAAATTTTCATAATAAATGTTGGAAAAACAAAGGAACTTCTTGAATAAATAATATATTCAGAAGATTCAAAAGTTAGAAAGTGGCCAGGCGCGGTGGTTCATGCCTGTAATCCCAGCACTTTGGGAGGTGGAGGTGGGCAGATCACCTGAGGTCAGGAATTCAAGCCCAGCCTGGCCAACATGGCGAAACCCTGCCTTTACTAAAAATACAAAAAATTAGCCAGGCGTGGTGACAGGTGCCTGTAATCCCAGCTACTTGGGAGGCTGAGGCAGGAGAATCACTTGAACATGGGAGGCGGAGGTTGCAGTGAGCCAAGACTGTACCACTGCACTCCAGCCTGGGCAACAGAGCAAGATTCAGCTCAAAAAAAAAAAAAAAGTGAGAAAGTGTTAAATGACCTGCAGTGAAGATGACCTCCCTCCCTGTCCCTCATCTGCCCAATTCCTGTGCATCCCTTCAGAAGATAAGGATAAACAAAACAAGACCAAAAAAAAAAAAAAGAAAGAAACACACCAGAAAATAAACAAGAGTTGGTGAAGATATGAAGAAATTGGAACCCTTGTACCCTGCTGGTGGGAATGTAAAATGGTGCATCTTCTTTGGAAAACAGTATGGTGGTTCAGAAACTTAAATATAGAATTACTGTATGATCCATCAATTCCTCTTCTGGGTATATACTGTAAATAATTTAAGCAAGGACTCCAGTAGATCTTTTTTTTTTTTTTTTTTTTTTTTTTAGATGGTGTCTTGCACTGTTGCCCAGGCTGGAGTGCAGTGGCGTGATCTTGGCTCATTGCAACCTCCACCTCCCAGGTTCACGTGATTGATTCTCTTGTCTCAGCTTTCCCAAGTAGCTGGGATTACAGGCACTTGCCACTACGCCCAGCTACTTTTTTGTATTATTAGTCGAGGCAGGGTTTCACTATGTTGGCCAGACTGGTCTCAAACTCCTCTCCTCAGGTGATCCACCAGCCTCTCAGCCTCTGAAAGTGCTGGGATTACAGGGGTGAGCCATCATGCCCGGCCTTCATGTAGATCTTTTTATACCCATGTTCATACCCATGTTAGTCACGGTAGCTAAAAGGTGGAAACAATCCAAATGTCCATCAACACATAAGTGGATAGACAATGTGGTCCATCCACATGATGGGATATTTATTCAGTCTTAAAAAGGAAGGAAATTTTACCACCTGCTACAACATGGATGAACTTCGAAAACATTAACTGAATAAGCCAGATACAAAAGGACAAATACTGTATGATTCTACTTATATAAGCTTCCTAGAACAGTCACAATCACAGAGACAGAAAGTAGAATGGTAGTTGCCAGGGGCTGGGGTGGGGGTCGGGTGAGGGGATGATAGGGAGTGAGTGTTTAACAAGGACAAGAGTTTCCATTTGGGAAGATGAGATGGATGGTGGTGATGGCTGCTCACATTATGAGTGTACTTACTGCTGAACTGTACACTTAAAAATGGTTAAGATGGGCTTGGTGTGGTGGCTTACGCCTGTAATCCCAGCAATTTGGGAGGCCAAGGTGGGTGGATCATTTGAGGTCAGGAGTTCAAGACCAGCCTGGCCAACATGGTGAAACCCTATCTCTACTAAAGACACAAAAATGAGTCAGGCGTGGTGGTACCCCCTTATAATACCAGCTATTCAGGAGGCTGAGGCAGGAGAATTGCTTGAATCCAGGAGGCAGAGGTTGCAGTGAGCTGAGATCACACCACTGGACACCAATTGGGTGACAGAGTGGGATCTGGCCAAAAAAAAAAGTTTAAGATGGTAAATTTTGTTGCCTGTATTTTACCACGATAAAAAAGGTAACTGATGTTATTAGCAGTTAGTTTTGTGCATGTTATTTATACTTATAGCTACGCAAACAAATACAAATAGGGATTTGTATTCCCTGTTTTTTTTTTCTTTTGATTGACAGGGTCTTGCTCTGTCACCCAGGCTGGAGTGCAGTGTTGCAATCATAGCTCACTGCAACCTCGACTTTCCATGCTCAAGTGATCCTTCCACCTCAGCCTCCTAAGTAGCTGGGACTACAGGCACGCCACCACACCTGGAAAATTTTTAAATTTTCAGTAGGGACAAGGTCTGGTTATGTTGCCCAGGCTGGTCTTGAACTCCTGGGCTCAAGTGATCCTCCCGCCTCGGTCTCCCAAAGTACTAGGATTATAGGCATGAGTCACTGTGCTCATCCTTTGTCCTGTTTTTGTTTTTGTTTTCTTCTTTTTTTTAGATAGAGTCTCATTGTGTTGCCCAGGCTGGAGTGCAGTGGCACAATCCCTGCTCACCAGAACCTCTGCCTCCCAGGTTCAAGCAATTCTTCTGCCTCAGCTTCCCGAGTAGCTGGGATTACAGGCACGTGCCACCATGCCAGGCTCATTTTTGTATTTTTAGTAGAGATGGGCTTTCAACAAGTTGGCCAGGCTGGTCTTGAACTTCTGACCTCAAATGATCCACCCACCTTGGCCCCCCAAAGTGCTGGGATTACAGGTGTGAGCCGTTGCGCCCAGCCCTTCCCCCTATTTTTAACCTAAAGGTGTACACCACATGCAGACTGGTGCATCTTGCTTGTTTTACTGGACAGCACAGCTTCGAGCTTTCTCCCTTAGGAGCAGGCACAGTTTGAGTTGTTGAATCTGAGTTTTTAGTAGCCTCCCCAGGTGATGTTAAGGGGCAGCCTGTGTGAGAACCTCTGGCCTCAGAGATCACTGAGGTCCTGGGCAGCTTGGGGATGTGCTCCCTCCTCCAGGGTAGGCGAGGAGGACTGGAAGCTGATAGGACCCCAGGAGTCTCTGGAGTAACCTGCTGTCTGTCCCCACCATCTTCACTGTCCCCAGCTTTCCCTGCACAGCATATCCAGGGAAGTGGTGTCCCTGAAGCTCCTGGTTTTCCCGCTCCCCTGGAGGGACACTGGGTGTCCAGGCGCAGGGGCACTCCACAGCTCTCTGTGCCACCTCCTTGCCACTCCCTGTGGGGACAGGGTGGGTGTAGCAGGCAGGGGCAACCCTGATGAGATGGGGTCACTCGGGCCATTTGGAACCTTATGCCAGGGCTGACATTTTAATAAGAGTAAGTGTGAGTCACCCCAAATGTCTAAGGCAGAGGGGATGGAGCTGGGGAGCAAACATGGGGGCAGAAACTGCAGGCCTGGCCCAGAGGCAGTGGTGAAAAGAGAGGTGGGGAAGGGGATGGGAGAGAAGGAGAATTCGAGTTTACAGGTTAAGGCCAAGCTTTGCCAGCGCAGAGGCTCTTGGTCTTGTTATGTCATTGCTTCCATGAAAAGACTCCTGACGATGACCTTTGCCATGCTCTTGTAGGCAGGCCTAGATTACTGACCAGAGCCCAGACAGGGGACACTGAAGGTTGTGTGCTGTTTGGAATAACACTGTCGCCCTGAGTGCCCAGAGTTGGGCAGGCGGGGCCAGCTCCCATCCTGGCTCCAGTTGAGGATGGACTCATGCAAGGCAGGCAGGGCGGGGCAAGCTCAGCATGAAGGCAGTGAGGCGATGCCCAAGGGCTGGCGGTGGGGTACCTCCCAGCCATGAGTGTGTGTGCACATGACCCCTGACCCTCCTCCCGCCATGCCTCCACCCCTCAGCATCCTGATTGACCTGGTAACTGTGGGCAGATGGGAAGGCCTAACCAGAGAGGGCAGAAGGACCCCAAAAGTGTGGAGTGAGGGATGGCTGTGTCCCAAAGGAAGCCTACACAGAGGCCAGGGTGCAAGATCTGCTGCTTCAGTGACCCCACAGGATGGTGCTGGGCCTCCGGGGTGAGGCTGTGGTTTCCACCGTGAGACTGGGGAGAACCTTGGGTTGGCGCAGCCCTGATGGTCTCTCCACCCGTTTGCAGCTGTCGGCTCTGGCCTGGCTTGCTCCAGTCAGCTCAAGGGTTTGCTTTGCCCCAAGGTTGCCCGTTGTTCCACCCTTGTGGGCTCTGCCTCATTATTACGTAGCCCAGGGCTGCTGGTAGCCCAGAGGACACCTTGGGCCTCTGAACAGAACCCAAAGAGGCCCCTCCCTCTAGGAGGTAAACTGGAAAAAGGCACTCCTCCTTCTCAGGCTCTGTCAGGGCACAGGGCTGGGCAGGCAGAATAGGAAGGAATTTTCATTTCCAATTCACCCGCCTTGGCTCCCAACCACCCCAAGCCCAACAAGATGCAGTGGCCACAGGTCTCACCCCAACCTGTCCCCTCCCTCTGAAGACTTTCTTGGCTTCCCATTGCTCTCAGGCAAAGCTCGTACTCAGGGAGCCCATAAAGCCTGCACTGCTTTCTGGAGACTGGCTCCAGCCAACCGCCTCCCCTGGGCTGTCATTCTTTTTTTTTAGATGGAGTCTCCCTCTGTTGCCAGACTGGAGTACAGTGGTGTGATCTTGGCTCACTGCAGCCTCCGCCTTCCCCTGGGCTATTTTTGCCACACAGTGTGGCCACTGCTCTGGCTTCCAGCTCAGGTGTCTCCAAGGCCCTGGGCTTGTGGGCCTCTGTGAATTTTTTTTTTTTTTTTTTTTTTTGAGAAGGAGTCTTACTCTGTCGCCCAGGCTGGAGTGCAGTGGCATGTTCTTAGGTCACTGCCACCTCCAACTCCCTGGTTCAAGCAATTCTCCTGCCTCAGCCTCCCGAGTAGCTGGGATTACAGGTGCCCGATACTATGCCTGGCTAATTTTTTTGTATTTTTAGTGGAGATGGGGTTGCACCATGTTGACCAGGATGGTCTCGATCTGACCTCGTGATCTGGCCCCCTCGGCCTCCCATAGTGTTGGGATTACAGGCATGAGCCACCAAGCCCGGCCTGTAATATTTTTTTCATGCTTTTTGGGGGCTGTTTTCTGGCTGGAATGCCTTTCTACCTCATCATATCTCTCCTGGCATCTCCTCTACATCATTTTTTTGTTTGTATTTTTGAGACAGGTTCTCACTCTGTTGCCCAGGCTGGAGTGCAGTGGCGTGATCTTGGTTCACTGCAACCTCTGCCTTCCAGGTTCAAGCAGTTCTCCCTGCCTCAGCCTCCTGAGTAGCTGGGATTATAGGCATGTGCCTCTACGCCTGGCTAATTTTTGTGTTTTTAGTAGAGACAGGGTTTTATCATGTTGGACAGGCTGGTCTCGAACTTCTGACCTCAAGTGATCTACCTGCCTCAGCCTCCCAAAGTGCTGAGATTACAGGCATGAGCCTCTGCCCGTGGCCTTCCTCTACATCTTTTAAGACCTTGAAGGAGGGGGATCCTATTTCATGCTTCTCTGTAGACCCTGGCACAAAGACCTGGTATTACTAGAGCTAAAAAATGTTTAAGTAAAAAAAAAAAAAAAAAATCTGCCTTCTCAAGCCTAACTCATCTGTGCTGGGCCAGAAGTGTGGTGAAGAAGGAGTTTGGGCAACAGAGTCATTCTACTTTCTACTCTTTCTTTTTTTTTTTTTTGAGATAGAGTCTTGCTCTGTTGCCCAGGCTGGAGTGCAGTGGTGCGATCTCGGCTCACTGCAACCTCTGACCCTCGTGTTCAAGTGATTCTCCTGCCTCAGCCTCCCAAATAGCTGGGATTACAGGTGACTGCCACTGCGCCTGGCTAATTTTTGTATTTTTAGTAGAGATGGGGTTTTGCCATCTTGGCCAGGCTGGTCTTGAACTCCTGAGTTTGTGATCCACCCACCTTGGCCTCCCAAAGTGCTGGGATTACAGGTGTGAGCCGCCGCGGCTGGCCTACTTTCTCTTCTTCTTAAAAAAATTTTAATTTAGGCCAGGCGCGGTGGCTCACGCCTGTAATCCAAGCACTTTGGAGGCCAAAGCGAGTGGATCACCTGAGGTCAGGAGTTTAAGACCAGCCTGACCAACAGGATGAAACCCCGTCTATAAAAATAAATAAAAAGAAAAAAATTAATTTAATTTTTAAATGTAAATTTTTAATTTTTAAATGTAGATTTTTAATTTTTAGGTTTGTTACATAGGTAAACGTATGCCATGGTGGTTTGCTGCACCTATCAACCCATCCCATGGGTATTAAGCCCTGCATGCATTAGCTATTTATCCTGATGCTCTC
Organism: Plecturocebus donacophilus; assembly: GCA_004027715.1. Lineage (NCBI taxonomy): Eukaryota > Metazoa > Chordata > Mammalia > Primates > Pitheciidae > Plecturocebus > Plecturocebus donacophilus. The sequence goes on along the minus strand of PVKP010008233.1, from coordinate 43,548 downwards.
CCTCTCTCTACTTTCTATTCTAAACTCCTTTGGAATCCACACCAAAATTCCTTCCTCAAAGACGTAAAGGAGTAAGAAGATTCGGGCTAGCTGCAGATGGGGGAAAGTGTCCATAATTGGTTAGAGCCTTACTTTAGCCACTGTACGCCAATGTCCAGGAAAAAGCATGGTTCTGGGCAGGTGCTCTGGGAAGTGAGTATGGGGAATGGGAGGGACGGCAGCTGGGGAAGGGAGAGGCCTTGTAAGGCAGCTGGCCTGCTGAAGGACGAAAAGCATCCCAGGCGAGAACCTAATTCAGTGATTGGTCTTGGTAGCTGTTGCCATACCTAAGTGCTGCATGTACAATAGTTTATTTGATTTTGAAAAAAACTGAACCATGTTTTAAATGTAAATTGCTACTCAGCCTCATCCTAAGTATTTATGCCTTAAAAAATATATACCTTAAAAAAGCATCCATCTCTGAAAAATACCTTAAATATAAACATCTATACCTTAAAAAGACCTGAAATATAAACATCTATACCTTTAAAATATCCATACCTTTAAAAAGCATCTATTTCTTTTCTTTTTTTTTTTTTTTTTTGTAATAACATGATCTTGGCTCATTGTAACCTCCACCTCCTGGGTTTCAGTGATTCTCATGCCTCAGCCTCCCGAGTAGCTGAGATTACAGGCACACGCCACCACGCCCGAGTAGCTGAGATTACAGGCACTCGCCACCACGCCCGAGTAGCTGAGATTACAGGCACATGCCACCACGCCCAGCTAATTCTTTTTTATTTTTTGGTAGAGACAGAGTTTCACCATGTTGTCCAGGCTGGTCTTGAACTCCTAACCTCAAGTGATCCACCCACCTCAGTCTCCCACAGTGCCAGGATTATAGGCGTGAGCCACAATGCCTGGCAAAAGCATCTTAAAAATATCTTAAAAATGGTCCTGTGCCGTGACTCACACTTGTAATACTGGCACTTTGTGAGGCCGGGGTGAGTGGACTGCTTGAGCTCAGGATTTCAAGACCAGCCCGGGCAACATGGTGAAACCCCATCTCTACTAAAATACAAAATTTAGCCGGGTGTAGTGGAGGTCATTTGTAATCCCAGCTACTCTGGAGGCTGAGGCACAAGAATTTTGTTTGAACCTGGGAGGTGGAGGTTGCAGAGATCGCGCCACTGCACTCCAGCCTGGGAAAATTGCAAAACAAAACACAGCCCTTAAACATAAGCATTCATATCTTTAACAGCCTCAAATGTAAGTACCTATACCTTAAAAATATAATTAATCAAACCTGAGATCACAATCAATTCCCGAAATGCTACAAACTTTAATTAATACAAACTTTAAAGTATACAAAGTTTCACTTGTGTACAATCTCAAGTGTCATACATGCAGACGCTGGCACGAGTGGGTGAGGGCTGGTGCCCACGCAGGGGACAGAAACTTGGAATCCCAGAGCTAGAAACAGGCGACTCTAGGACTTTCTGTGGCTGAGCCCAAGACTTGGGTTAAATGCTTGACTCGAGAGCCCTTTGGGTGGGAAGCTCCTGCAGTGGATCAAACAAAAGAATCCAAGAAAAGTGGCTTGGACTCTTTCAACAGGAGGAAACTAGCAAGGAAGGATGGTGACCCCGGGGTGCGGGCCGGGAGGAGGCAGAGACAGCAGGGCGGGGAGCCAGGCGAGCAGGAAGGGCCTGAGTCACGGCCCAAGCCTGTGCCAGCCCGGGCAGTGTAGGGCTGCGCTCCTGGCACCCACCACACAAGTGTGCTGGCTGCCCTCAGATTCCCTCTTACTGTGGTCAAGTGACCCACTCCAAGGGCAGAGACCCTTCAGGACCGGTGGGGGAGGGAAGCCACCAAGACATCAGGGAGGTTTGTTCTCAGGGACCTGGTAGGTGGAAGGGAAACCTCTACCCACTCCCTGGGTGGTGGCAGCAGCTGGAGAAACAGTGCTGGCCTCCTCGGAGGATTTTCTGAGTTGGCAGTCTTCTTCCTAGGGCTTAACTCCTCCCTGACAGCTGAGAGGCCTCAATTCTTGAGACAGGTAATGCCAGGGTCAGGGACAGAGTTCAGAGTAAGAACGATCTTATTTTCTGAATGATAAAAAAAGCACTACTATTGAAAAAAAAGTGGAAAATTTTCACACACACACACACACACAAAATACAAGCTCTACACCACTTCTACAGAAAACTGCCATTAATATTTTGATGTTTATTACAGCATATATATTATATGTAATATATATAGCCATATAATATGTAATTACATTGAAATGTATAGTTGTACTTATACATAGGATATATTATTATTTTTAAGATAAATGTGGTCACATTGTATAAATGCTTTTAGAACCTGTTTTTTTAATTGTTGTCTTTAAATCCCAATAAACATTCTTTCAGATCCTCTTTTTTAAATAGATGTAGTAATTTGCTTAATTAGTCTCACGTTGACTCATATTTAGGTTGTTTCCAATTTTTCCCTATTATAAAAAATGTTGGCTGGGCGCGGTGGTGGCTCACCCCTATAAATCCAGAACTTTGGGAGGCCAAGGCGGGCAGATCACCTGAGATCAGGAGTTCAAAACCAGCCTTGACCAACATGGTGAAACCCTGTCTCTACTAAAAATAAAAAAATTAGCTGGGCGTTGTGGCATCTGCCTGTAATCCCAGCTACTGAAGAGACTGAGGCAGGAGAATCACTTGAACCTGGGCGGTGGAGGTTCAAGAGAGCCGAGATCACGCCATTGCACTCCAGCCTGGGCAACAAGAGTGAAACTCCATTTCAAAAAAAAAAAAGTCTGCAATAAGTGTTTTTACTGCAAAATCTTGGTGGTATTTTCTTAAAATAAATTACTAGAAATGGAATTGATAGCTCAAAGAATAATACTATTTTAAAGTCTTGTGATAAATATTGTAAATTTACCTTCTACGAAGGTTGTGCCAGTTTGGACTCCCTTCAGCAGTATAGGAAATTGTCTTTTGTTGTCAAACCCACCCACCTTGCCTGGATGTTAGTATAACTTTGTCTTTACCAAAAGAAAAAAATATCTGAAAGCCATCCAGCTCTCTCTGTCATCATGGTCAGTATCCTAGCTTAAGGCATTATCATCAGCTTGTCTGGAATTCTGCAGTAGCCTTTAACTTCCCTTTCTGCTTCTACTCTCTTCCCCTCATGGTCTATTTTCTCCAGAATGGTCAGAGTTCTCATGTTAAAAAAATATGCATCCACTGCCTTTTGCCTTGGTCATGACAGAGTGGCTTGGATCAGATTAGGATTCTTTTCGAGGACAGTGTAAAAATTAAATTTCTCTGTCACACACACACACACACACACACACACACACACACACGCACGCACACACACAGCTATTTTAAGGCATTAGAAAGCAGTCAGCATGTACAGAATTAAATAACCAGAGTCCTGGAGAGAAGGGACACACTTTGAGGTCAGGGGATATTCTCCACTGCTTTTGACTCTCAAGAAATTTGCCAATTTGCTTGGGGGGCATTGAGGCTGGGCAGAAATGGGTAACCTAAAGCTTGGGCAGTGTCACAGGGCTCAAAAATTGGAATCCAAGGCAAACAGAATTCAAGGAACTCAGATCCTGGGGAAAAGGGCACGAGATAGGTAAGCCTCAAATTCCCATGTAGTTTCTTTTTTCTCAGAAAATTTGCCAAAGTATATTCTCTGCCTGTGCTGGGGTGAGGGGGAATGGCAGAGGCAAATCGGAAAACTGCTCTTAAGCTAAGACTAGCTTTGGCCTTTTCAGGGAGGTAAGGATTTAAAAATTGGAGTTCAGGGTCCTATAAGAAAGAAGAATCTGGTTAATACCCTAGGGTTTCAGAGAGAGTCCTACCAGACCATGACCCAGGAATCAGGGCAAGCCAGAAACATACCAGCTCACACAAAGCCTGTAATATCTCCGTTCCTGATGGGATTAAATGATTTGACCCTACTCTAACTGGCTGGGGGAAAAAAAAAAGGAATTTACATTTTTCCTGGAGAAGAACATCATTCAGTGACTCTACAATTTTTCTTTTAGCTCCAACCTGTTAAGTGAGAACGAAAATTTTCATTCTACCCCTATCCAGTATTTAACAAAAATTAGCAGCCTTGGCAGGAGACAAGGCCAAATAAACAAAAAGCAAGCAAAAAATTGATGATAGAAGCAGATCTAAAGGAGAACAACTTATTGGTATTATCATATTTGAACTCTAATACACTGAAGAAAGTATATAGGGGCTGGGTATAGTGGCTCACACTTGTAATCCCAGCACTTTGGGAGGCTGAGGAGGGAGGATCACTTGAGGACAGGAGTTCAAGACCAGCCTGGCCAACGTAGCAAAACCCCGACTCTACTAAAAATACAAAAAATTAGCTGGGCATGGTGGTACATGCCTGTAATCCCAGCTACTTGGGAGGCTGAGATATGAGAATCGCTTGAATCTGGGAGGCAGAGATTGCAGTGAGCTAAGATTGTGCCATTGCAATACAGTGAGTTTAATGTCTTTCATTAATATTGTAATATTAATGAAATATTAATATTTAATGTCTTTAGTTCCAGAATTACCATTTAATTATTTTTAAAACTGATTTCTAGTTATCTACTTTTTTTTTTTGGTCTCAAAAAATATTTGCACAGTAGTAGAGGGTCATGTACAGAAAAAGGGGTCCACCCCCATTAGGTCACTGAGGCAAGGAGGTGGGCTGTGTGCAACAGGTGTTGTTTGCAACACTTCTTATCTGGGGGCTGGAGACTTCAAAGGATTTCTAATAGAAAGATGCTGTAAGCTTAATGCAGTGGGAGCTGACAGACTTGTGCTCTTCTCTTAAGATATTTATGGGAGGATGATTTGAGCTAGCACAGAAGTGAGAAAAGACTGACAGGGTGTACAGCAGCCATGACTGGCCACCCCAGAGGGGTTCTTCTCCCTCGGTTATTTCCAGGATCTCAGGCCTGAGGCCTACTTTCCACAGGAACTGGATGCAAGATACTACAACTCCTTTATTAGGAGGAGAAGCTCTTGCTCCAAGCCTGCCATACATCGTATGTCCTTTCAGGCAGGGATGCCGCCGCCTGGGTCTTTGCTTCTTGTCCTGGTCTTGCTGTTTTCCCATGTACTGCTTCTGTTCTGTGACTGCTCTAGGCATTCCTCCTGCTACAAACTACTATGTGGTTATATAGAAGGATTCTATAAATCAGCACTAAATGTGTCAGTGCAGCTCCGACTACAATATCTATATGATTATATAGAAAGATTATATAGAACTAAGTATGCTAGATATAAGTATTAAGTATGATTATATAAGCTGGATATATGTAAGCAGTAACTTATACTTCAGGCATTAATTCTATAAACTAATATATGATTATATATAAAGGATTATATAAAGGAAATAGCTGAGTAATAACACTATAGACTAAGATATTCTTCAGGCACTAATTGTGCCTGGGGTCGGGACAGTTCTCCTTCCTCCGTGCCCATGGGGCATGTTACCCACAAGTAAGAAAGGGATAAAATAAGTAAATTTCCTAAAAATGTTTTTGACTATTTGCACTTCTTCTGCTATAAACTTATCTGTATCTTTTCCCCAGTTATCGCTTTGGATGCTTTCCTTTTCTTATTGATTTAAAATGGATATAAATACAGATAAATAGAAATATGTCCATGTGAACTATTTTCTTATAGGGACCAGTATTAAATCTTCGTAGTTTGACCCTTAGCCAGAACACTAAGGGCCTAGTTTGTTTACGGACTACTTGCTTTGATGCTGGTGAGAAGGCTGGTCTGTAAAGTCTTAATGCTTTGCACCCAGTAGGAGCTCAACAAATGCCTAACGAATTGAATTGAATTGAGAAGGTCAAGGGCCTAAGCAAACATGGGGGTGCCGCATCATTGTCGTTTAGCGAGTAGGGAGTTATCTGAACCAGCGACAGGAATAGTGAATGGTGAATGTTGAAGGGGCAGAAATAAAGAACCAACAGATCCCCTACAGAAGGCTCAGACCTTAAGCTGCGGCTTTGAGAGAGACTGCCTGGAGCAGAAACGCGCGATACCTACCTAATCACGGCCAGCAGGTGGCGCCCTAAAGACGTCTCGTTGCTATCCAGACTCCAGGGCCAAGATCTTACTGGAGCACCAGCAAGTGGAAATTGAGTGAGGAACGGGGAACCTCCCAGCCCTAACTTTTTGCTCTGTGCTTCCTCCGGAAGTGCAATTCCCAAGATCAAGAGCCCTGTGGGTATTTTTGTTTTGTTTTCCTATGCTTGTTTGGCTTGTGGGTGTCAGTAGAGCACCATCCATTCAATTCAGTTTAGAACAGTGTGGTCTCAAACTTTGATGAGCAAACCCATCACCCTCTTCTCTTGTGAAAATGCAAATTCTGATTCCATAGGACTGGGGTGGGGCCTGAGATTCTGCATTTCTGACAAGCTCCCTGGTGATGACTCATGCCCAGTAGTTCTAAAATTTGTTAGAACACGCGGACTGTGTAAGTTTCCACCTCTATGCAATATGAGAGGTGAGAGAGAAGCAAATCCAGGCTCTTCTCCCAAAGAGTTTACCAGAGTGAACACAGTTTCACAGAAATGTCTGAAATACAAGATAGAGTGTGAGCCCACTCACCGCATGACTTTGGGCAAGTTGTATGACGTCTTTGGGTCTCAGTTTCCTTGTCTGTTAAAATGAGAATAGTAGTGGCCTCTACCTTAGAAAGTTACTTGAGAATTAAAGCAGGATATTATACAAAAAGCACTTTGCACACTGCCTAGCACATAGTAAACCTCCTCAAAGCTTGGGGTATCCTAAGAACAGTATGGGGTCAGGCACTTTGCCCTGGCAGGTGGTAAATTGGAGGAAGCAAGTGGTGGGGGTCAATCCTTAAGAAAGTGTCATCTTGGGCCAGGTGTGGTGGCTCATGCCTGTAATCCCAGCACTTTGGGTGGATCATGAGGTCAAGAGTTCAAGACCAGCCTGACCAAGATGGTGAAACCCCATCTCTACTAAAAATACAAAAATTAGCCAGGCATGGTGATGGGTGCCTGCAATCCCAGCTACTCGGGAGGCTGAAGCAGAGAATTCAATTGCTTGAATCTGGGAGGCAGAGGTTGCAGTGAGCTGAGAATGTGCCACTGCACACCAGCCTGGGCAACAGAATGAGACTCTTTCTCAAAAAAAAAAAAAAAGAGGATGTCATCTCAGTTATCAGGATATCTATCATCTGAGAAGAAGGGTGTCAGGAGGTGAGGACAGAGAGCCAGGAAGAGGTCAGGTGCCTTGATTTGCAGGTGGCAAACTCAAGAGCTGCTTTTGAGGGGGATTTAAGTGCACTGCAGGCTAAGTGGAAAGAAGGCTTCCTTCTGGAGATGGAGGTGGGCAGGATTTCCAGGCAGATCAAGCAGCAGCTTTCAGCACACTCCCCTATTTCACATCTTTAGGGGCTTTAGGGACTTGCAAGAGGAGCTAAGAAGGGTCAAGGGCCACCCTGATCCTGCCTTCATGCATGGCTTTGCCACATCCTGAAAAAGCCTCAGTCCCACTGCTATGGATTCCTCAGCCCAGAACCTAAGTTTACCCACATGCTTTAAATAGGGGTGATGTTTTCATGTACCTCTAAGGTCCACGAATATTTATAGACTTAACATCTAGGGGTCTGATGAGTGCTTCTGGGGATACAGAGACAAATCCACACAGCCCCTACTTTCACGGGCTGACCTTGGGGAGAAAAGACATCACCCTGGGAAAAGGAAAAGAATGACCAGTGAAGGGTCTCCTAGCAGCTCTTAACAGTGGTGCTGCTTCTAGACTGTAAGACTGATTGACACATGAGACCTACAGCCACTGTGGGGCGAAAGTGTTCAGGGGACTCTTCAGACCAGGACGATCGGACCTAATAAAGCCTTAAGGAATGAGTCAGATCTGATAGGGCTGGAAGGGGACAACCACCAACAGCTAAAGGAACTAATTGGACTTGGATGGAGCCAATTACACATGTGATCTCATTTAAGCCCTACACAATGCTATGAGGTCAGTACCGGCAATTGTTTCATTTATAGATGGGGAAAATGAGACTCGGAAAGCAAAGCAACTTGCTCAAGTTCTTTTTTTTTGAGATGGAGTGTCGCTCCGTCACCCAGGCTGGAGTGCAGCGTCGTGATTTTGGCTCACTGCAACCTCTGCCTCCCGGGTTCAAGCGATTCTTCTGCTTCAGCCTCCTGAGTAGCTGGGATTACAGGTGTGTGCCACCATGACTGGCTAATTTTTGTATTTTTAGTAGAGACAGGGTTTCATCGTGTTGGCCAGGCTGTTCTTGAACTCCTGACCTTAGGTGTGACAAGCTCATTCTCTTATTACCACGTTGTGTGCTGGGCCCTCATGGAGAGACAAACAACATTGACATCCACTGTCTCCCCGAGTTAACTAGTGACAGCTCTTCCCCTCGTCTTTACCCTCCAAATACAGGGATGGAGGCAGGAAAGTGGAAGAGAGACCAGGACGTCTCTCCAGAAGACCAAACTACACATGCAGGGAAGATGGGGAGGCCTGGCTAAGAAGTTAGGACTTGAATTTCTTCTTTCCTTCTCGAAGCACTGAAGTCTTGCTCAACTCCAGCTGAGTGATGAGGCGTGCAGGGTTGCCTCACTTCAGGGCAGCAGGCCCCAGCCTTCCTGGCTCTAACCCACATCCGGTCCTTGTGTATCTTTGGGCGGTGATTTTAGCTCTTCTTACTGACTTCTACTTTGTTTCAGCAAGTTCAGCGGGGGCCCCCATCTACTGCTGTGGATCTGATCAGCTGAGGCCTGAGACCCAGGACATGGTACATTGGGAGGAAAGGGCTGATGGGAGACGGTCTAGGCCGAATGAGGGTTTGCCTGAGAGATGCTAGAATGGGGGGGCTCCTGATGTCTGAGGACCCTCTCTGCCCATGAGGCAGGGGGATTGTCAAAGGTTGAGGTCCGTTTGGAAAGTGGGTCATGTCCCTGTGGGGTGGGGGTTGGGTGACACAAAGAGACGGCTTTGGTGGTGTCCTGAAACCACATCGTCTACCACATCTTCCCCCTGAGATTCTGATCACTTGATTTGGTTTTCTATTTCCTGAAGTGCCCAGGTAACATTTTTCTGGGTTGCAGAGGGAGCTCATAGGGTTCCAACACGTTTATCTGGAGCTAGAGACAGTCAGGACAGTGCACTGAAGTCATGCTGGGCTCACCAAATGAGGGGCTTGCCATCATGTCCTGGCCCCTTGGCTTCATTGCTTATGGACCATTTGCTTCCCTCTGAAAGTGTTTTCTCATCTATCAAATGTAAGACATCTTTATTTTTTTGGACTTTTGTAAACTTAAGCAGAGTGATGATTGTGAAGGTGTTTTGTAAACTGTATGATTGTATTCTTTAGGGTTTGGGGTTACTTTTATTTCATTTTGTAAATGGAACTAGATGATTTTTCCTGACAATATAGTAGCTGATAAAAATTTAAACAGTACAGAGAAATTGAAAGTCTTTGCATAATTCTATCTCTAAAGATTAATACTTTGGCACAGAGACATCTAGACTTTTAAATGAATATTTTTATGTCAAATTCTACTTACTGTCTTGTAACCTCTTTTTCACTTAATAATATCTCTTGAGTGTCATCTCTTGTTAATTCATAATTATCTACTTTGTCCTTTTTAATAGCTGTGTAGTATTCCATTGTGTGGCTGTACCATGATTTATTAAACCAGTTTCCTATTGATGGGTGTTTAGGATGTTTCCAATTTATTTCTTCAATAATAAACAGTGCCGCAGTAAACATCATTGAATATACATCTTTGCATGCTAGTCCTATTATTTCCTTAGAATAAATCCTTAGGTGTTGGATTGCTGGGTGAAAGGTTGCACATATACTTAGTTTTGATTTGTCCAGATTCCCTTAAGAAATGTAATACCATCTTATTTATTTATTTGAGACAGCATCTTGCTATGTTGCCCAGCCTGGTCTCAAACTCTTGGCCTCAAGAGATCTTCCCACCTCAGCCTCCCAAGTAGCTGGGATTATAGGCTTGAGCCACTGTGCCCTCATTTGCTTAGTTTTTAGATACATATCACTGATTCTTCTCCAACAGAGCTATAAAATTCCTGGCAATGTGATCAAACACATTAGATTATCTCTCAGTCTCTATCTCCTTTTCTTTCTTTTATTCCTCAGACATCTGTCTGGTGCCTCATCCTACTGCTCCCACCTGGACTGGTTTCTCCCTTGGACTGCTGAATGTTGTCCTGGCACAACCCTTAACATCATCTTAGGATTTCCCTTTCCTCTCTCTTGTATGAATCCTCTCTCTTTTGGATACTCCCTCCCTTCCTCCTTCCCTCCTTCCCTCCCTCTTTTCCTCCCTCCCTCCCTCCCTCCCTCCCTCCCTTCCTTCCTTCCTCTCCTTTCCTCCCCTCCCCTCCCCACCCGTCTCCTCTCCTCTCCTTGAGATGGGGTCTTTCTCTGTTGCCCCCGTCTCCTCTCCTCTCCTTGAGATGGGGTCTTTCTCTGTTGCCTAGGCTGGAGTGGAGTGGTGCGATCATGGTTTACTACAGTTTTGAACTCCAGGGCTTAAGCCATCCTCCCACCTCAGCCTCCCAAGTAGCTGGGGCCACAGGTGCATGCCACCACACCTGGCTAATTCTTTGTATTTTTTGTAGAGACGAGGTTTTGACACTTTTAAATATATATATATAAATTAAACATATATAATATAAATAAATTAAATAGATAATTGATATATATATAATATATAGATTAGTGTATATATATTTCACCACTTTATGGTTTTAACATTTATTTATTTATTTATATTTGAGATAGGGTCTCGCTCTGTTGCCCAGGCTGGAATGCAGTGGTGCAATCATGCCTCATTGCAGCCTGGACCTCCCTGGGCTCAGGTGACCCTCTTACCTCAGCCTCCTGAGTAGCTGGGACTACAAGCACGTGCTGCCATACTTAGCTGGGTTTCGTATTTTTTGTAGAGACAAGGCCTCACTATGTTGCCTAGGCTATTCTGGAACTCCTGGGCTCAAGCCATCCTCCGGCCTCGGCCTCCCACAGTGCTGGGATTACAGGCGTGAGCCACCCATTTTACATTTTTAATGTACCTGTCCCATTTTACACTTTTTATTGTGGTAAATATATGTAGCACAAAGTTTACCATTTTAGTCATTTTTAAGTGTACAGTTCAGTGGCATTCAGCGCACTCACATTGCTGTGCTCACTCTCACCACCACCCATCTCCAGAACTTTTTCATCTTCCAAACTGAAACTCTGTACCCATTAAGCACTAATCCCCATTCTCCCTCCCTCCCAGGCCCTGGCAACTATCATTCTACTTTCTGTTTTTGTGAATTTCACTCTTCTCATTACCTCAGATGAGAATCATGCAATACTTGTCTGTTTGTATGGATCTCACATTTTCCTCTTCATTTTCTTCCCTGTTTTGGTGACATGCATCTTCCAATTATAAGAAGTAATTTTTTTTTGAGATGGAGTCTTGCTCTGTTGCCAGGCTGGAGTGCAGTGGCGCAGGCTTGGCTCACTGCAACCTCTGCCTCCCAGGTTCAAGCAGTTCTCTGCCTCAGCCTCTGAGTAGCTGGGATTATAGGCGCCCACCACCCTGCCTGGCTAATTTTTTTGTATTTTTAGTAGAGACAAGGTTTCACCATCTTGGCCAGGCTGGTCTTGAACTCCTGATCAGTGATCCACCTGCCTTCGCCTCCCTAAGTGCTGGGATTACAGGCGTGAGCCACCACGCCTGGCCTATAGGAGGTAATTTGGTTAGATTTTGAGTGTCTGGAAACAGGCCTTCATTCTATCCTTATAATTGTTGAAAGGTCTGGCTTGATTTAGAATACTGGTTGGAAATGGTTTCTTCTCTGAACATCAAAGGCAAAGCTTCCTTGTCTTCAAGCTTCTTGTTTATTGTTGAAGTCTTCTGCTATTACGATTCAGGGTTCTTTGTACTTGTCCTGGTTTTTTGTCAGTGGAAATTTTTAGGAGTGTCTTATCATCTGTAGGTGTTTTTTATTGATTGTGCTGCATACACAGCACAGATACACAGGATACACAGGAGATACACAGGAGACCCTTTCAATCTGGGTGCTCGTGTTATTCAATTCTGGAAAAATCTCTTGAATTATTATCTTTAAATAATTCCCCCCTCCTTATTTTCTGTGTTCTTGCTTTCTGAAATCCTATCATTTGGATGTTGGACTTTGGGGTTTATCCTCTCATTTTCTTCCTTTAATCTTCTACTTGGGTGATCTGTCTTTTGCTCTCCTGTTTTGGAAGATTTTGGAAGATTTTCTCAATTTAACAGTCATGCTCTTCATATGAATATTTTAATTTCGACCCTCATTTTTTTTTTTTTTTTGAGACAGAGTCTTGCTCTGTCACCAGACTGGAGTGCAGTGGCGCAATCTCAGCTCACTGCAACCTCCACCTGCTGGTTCAAGGAATTCCCCTGCCTCAGCCTCCCGAGTAGCTGGGACTACAGGCATGCACCATGCCTGGCTTATTTTTTATGTTTTAGTAGAGACATAAAACATCATGTTGGCCAGGATGGTCTCAATCTCCTGACCTTGTGATCTGCCCACCTTGGCCCCGCAAAGTGCTGGGATTACAGGCATGAGCCACCATGCCTGGCCCCTCATCGTTTGTTAAAAAGGGCTCTTGTTCTCATTTCTTTCTTTGTAGCCCCATGTTCTTGTTTCATGATGTAATGACTTTGTTTATTTCTCTGAAGATATTAAACATTTTTTACAGCTTACTTCTGCTCCCTGCGTTGTGTCTGTTGCTGCCGAATCTCTTTTTTTCTTTTTTCTTTCTTTTTTCGAGACGGACTCTTGCTCTGTCTTTCAGGCTGGAGTACAGTGGTGCAATCTCAGCTCATTTCAACCTCTGCTTCCCAGGTTCAAGTGATTCTCATGCCTCAGCCTCCTGAGTAGCTGGGATTACAGACATGTGTCACCACGCCTAGCTAACTTTTATATTTTGACCTCAAGGGATCTGCCTGCATTTGCCCTCCCAAAGAGCTGGGATTACAGGCATGAGCCACTTCACCCATTCTCTTTTTTCTTTTTCTGAACCTATGAATTATATTGAAGCCCTTGAATTTCTTTTATGCTATTTTGTTCTATCTTTCACATTGGAGGCTTCCTCAAATGTTTGGTGATTACTTGTTGAGTGTTCATTTTTATGATCAAGGAACTAGAAGCGGATGGGAGGGTATTTATGTTTGTGTCTCTGTGTGTGTCTGTGCATGTGTCTGTATCTGGCTTGGTCGTTGGGTCTCTGTGTATGGTGGTCAAATGAGGGGACCAGTCCATGTGATTGAGAGCCCCCCAGAAGAATACTCCAATCTCCTGTCTGGAGGGTACAAGCCAGGCTGCTAACATTCTGGGGGGCCATAAGGGGACAGGAGGGGCTCTCATTCTGTATGTAGCTTCAAAGACTTCCTCTCTCCCAAATCCTTCTTCCCTTTATGGTGTAGTGACTTAACGCTGCCCTCAGATGTACCCAGTCTCCCCAAATGTGGAGCTGCTCTGGTTTAGCTCCTCCAGAAAGCTAACCTCCTTTTCCCCCTGGGGTGGGAGAGAAGTAGATGCCTTGACCTCTTGATTGCCTGGGCTGTGAAGCCTGTGTTGAAACGTTTTGTGAACACATCATGTGTTTCAACAGATCTTCCTGTTTTTAGCCCCACCCTACCTTGCTGTTTGAAGTAGCTAGCACCTCCAGTTCCTGAGACTTTCTGGAGTTAGAGACAATGGCTTCTGGTTGCCATTCCATTTTCAGCCTTTTCTGATCTACCCCGTCAGCTGCCGCTCACTCTTCCACTTTGCAGCTTCCAAAATCCTGTTGACATCTCTTGCCCACTGATGTCTGCTTTCCTATCCTCTGTCCCGTGGGTTTATATCTTTTAAAATTTTTGTTTGGTCTATTTTTTTGGTGGGATTTCTAGAGGAAGTGAAGATACACGTATTTAATCCATCGTGGTAACCAAGATGATTATTGCATTTTTCACTGCTACCAGCACTGGCGGAGAGAGTGGGCTTCCTTACACTTTCACTAACATTGGGTGTTGTCATTTGTCTTAATATTTGCTAATCTGATAAGCAAAAAGCAAGGAGATATCTCATTGTCATTTTAATTTATGTTTAAATATTATTAATGATGTAGCCGAGAGTCTTCTTAGTCTTCTTAGGTGTTTATTGACCACTGCCTCGGCCTCCTGAGTAGCTGGGACTACAGGTGTGCGCCACCATGCCCAGTTAATTTTTGCATTTTTAGTAGAAACGGGGTTTCACCATGATGGCCAGGATGGTCTCTCTCTCTCTTCGTAATCCGCCTACCTTGGCCTCCCAAAGTGCTGGGATTACAGGCATGAGCCATCTCGCCCGGCCCCATTGCTCATTTTTCTACTGGGGCTGGATGACTGTTAATATTCATGTATGGCCAGCTCTATAGAGAGGTTTATGGCTGATCCCTTCCTTCCATCCTCTCTCTCTCTCTTTTTATTTTTTTGACGGGGTCTCACTCTGTCACCCAGGCTGGAGTGCTGTGGTGTGATCGTGGTTCATTGCAGCATCAACCTCCCAGGCTCAAGTGACCCTCCCACCAGAGCCTCCCAAGTGGTGAGACTGTAAGCACACAGCACCTTGCCCAGCTATTTCATATTTTTTATTTTTTTTGAGACAGAGTCTCACTCTGCCACCCAGGCTAGAGTGCAGTGGCACAATCTCGGCTCACTGCAATCTCCGCCTCCTGGGTTCAAGTGATTCTCCTGCCTCAGCCTCCCAGGTAGCGGGAACTACAGGCACGTGCCACCATGCCCAGCTAATTTTTTGTATTTTTAGTAGAGACGGGGTTTCACCATGTTGGCCAGGGTAGTCTCGATCTCTTGACCTCATGATCCACCTGCCTCTGCCTCCCAAAGTACTGGGATTACAGGCACAAGCCACCTTGCCTAGCTATTTTTTTAAAAATAGAGGCAGTGTCTTGCCATGTTGCCCTGACTGGTCTTGAACTCCTGGCCTCAAGCAATCCTCCTGACTAGGCCTCCCAAAGTACTGGGATAACAGATGTGAGCCACCACACCTGACCTGATCCCTTTTTTTCTTGTATATACAGTCTCAGAGCACAGATTTCAGAAAATAGTGATTCTTAATGACTTCATCTAAAAGTTTTGATAATTTTCTTCCCTTAGATTATAAAATTAAAAAGCATTTGCTGTAGAAAATTTGGAAAATACTGATAAACCCAAAAAGAAAATATGAATCACTCAGAGACAGCCACCACTTATACATAAATATATCCTTCAAGTCTTTTTTTTCTGAGCATATATTTAGAAAAGTAATTTTGCGTCATGCTTTCAACTTAGGAAACCATAGTTTGTGTTCATATGCATTGTTCTGTGACATCATTTCCAGTGACCATCCAGTATTTCTTTGAATGTATTTATAATCATTTATTTCGCCAATCTCGTAAACGACACACGTTTAGGTTCCTATTGGGTTAAAATTTTGATTAATGAGTTCCTCTCTTGATCATGACCCCATCTAATACTGTTTCCACCATGTATCTGCTTAGCAATCTCTTTTTTGGGGGGAAAAAGAATAAAGGCAAACTTCAATTCTTTTCAGGTTGAATTATTATGAATTCCAATTTAATGAATACAGACTCATGGAGATGTTCTAGCACTTTCCATGTTTGTTGCTGGGTCAGAGGGAGTGATTGTGAAGGGTCATTCTGGGACCCTCATTAGATACTTCCACAGTTTCGCATCAGAGTGAACTGACAAGGGCCGGAAGCACCCGTGAAGGTATGTGAGATGGAATGAGGAGAAAAAAAAGCAGCAGATCACCTGAGAAGTAATAGCTTAAAAGAGAGAAAAACCTGGCCGGGCGCAGTGGCTCATACCTGTAATATTAGCACTTTGGGAGGTTGACGCAGATGGATCACTTGAGGTCAGGAGTTTGAAACCAGCCTGGCAAACACGGTGAAACCCCGTCTCTACTAAAAATACAAAACAATTAGCCAGGCATGGTGGTGCGCGCCTGTAATCTCAGGTACTTGGGAGGCTGAGGCAGGGGAACTGCTTGAACCCAGGAGGTGGAGGTTGCAGTGAGCCAAGGTCACGCCACTGCACTCCAGCCTGGGCGACAGAGCAAAACTCCATCTCAAAAACAAAACAAAACAAAACAAAAAAAAACTATCTAAAGACAGACTGGTCTAAGAGCTGAAGACCTGAATTCTGTCCCTGAGTCTGCCACTAACTCAGACTCATATATCCTTGGGCAGATTGCTTAACCTCCCTGGTTTTCTCATGCATCAGATTATTTCAAAGTTCTCTTCTGTGTCTGAGTGTTCTGTGAATACTGACTTTGTCACACTAGCTGTGTGACCTTGGAGATGTTGCTTAACCTCTCTAGGACTGGATTTCCTCATCTGTAAAGTGGGAACACTAAGAGCTGCTTCATAGGATTGTTATGAAGGATGTTTGTAAAGCACTTAGGGAAGTAAGTGCTCTGAGCTTACTCTGGTTCAGGAGGCTGCCCCCTCAAAAATACAAAATAAGCTGGGTATGGTAGCTCACGCCTGTAATCCCAGCACTTAGGGAGGCCGAGGCAGGAGGATCACAAGGTCAGGAGTTCCAGACCAGCCTGGCCAACATAGTGAAACCCCATCTCTACTAAAAATATAAAAATTAGCCAGGCATGGTCGCATGCACCTGTAATCCTAACTACTCAGGAACCTGAGGCAGGAGAATCGCTTGAACCCTGGAGGTAGAGGTTGCAGTGAGCCGAGATTCTGCCACTGCACTCTAGCCTGGGTGGCAGAGTGAGACTCTGTCTCGAAAAAAAAACAAAACAAAATAAAACATGTCACACAGGACCTGTCCTATACTAAATATTCAATAAATGACAGCTATTTTTTATTGCATGCTGATTGTTATATAAGGAGAGGCCAATTACATCATCCCACACTCTGTGTACAGAAAGGACCCTTGGCTTCTCAAAAGTGGTTTCACAGTTCAATTTGCATCTGGGAGAGATGCCAAAGGGCACACTACAAGGTCACCGCTGGCCACTGACCTCCATTCCCAGCTCATTCTTCCCTGGGGCCTGGACGCTGTCCAGATGCAGGTCAAGTAAACAGGCTGCTGTTTAATATGGATAAGTCAGATGCATGAATACTGGTCGACAGGGGAAACAAAGGGAAGCCCCATTTTTCAAATATTAAATATCTATGAGTGTAAGAGAAGGAGAACCAAGCCCTAAATTATATGAGTCATCAATGTTAGGAATGCTATTAAGGAAAAGCTGACGTATTTTCAAATTGTCATTGATGAGCATGGAGACAGGAAGCAGAAGTTGTGGGTGTAGCTGAAACTTGGCTCTTTGCTGCTGTGTATTCTTGGATAAATTACCCTTTTCTGTAAATTCACTAGGTTGGACTATGTTTTTATTCCCCAAGTGATGGTCTGTGTACTACTGGTGACAGGCAGACTGATGTTAGGTGGTAAGAGATGCACATTTGAAATTTCAGTAGTTACGTATTTATTTTAGGGAATGTTAGGGAAAATACAATCAACATCAATTCTATGACTTCATAGAGGTGATTGTTGAGAATGAGGTTCATGGAAGATTTAAGCTAATCTTTCAGTGAGTAAATTCAAATAAATATTCAAAGAGGACATGCAGAAATGGCAAATCATGTGCAGGTGGTAAAACTGGAACATCAGAAAAGGGTAAGCAGAATAATAGCTTCCCAAAAATGTTCACATCCTAATCCCCAGAACCCGTATGTTACCTTATATGGCAAAAGGGACTTGGCAAATATGATTAAATTAAGGCTTTTGAGATGGGGAGATTATCTGGGTCAGCTCAGTGCAATCAGAAGGGTCCTTATAAGGGGGAAGCTTATCAAAGGCAGAGATGGCAATATGTTGTTGGAAGCAGCGATTGGGCCAAATGCAGCCATAAGCCAAGGAGCGCTGGTGGCCTCTAGAAGCTGGAGGAGGCAAGAAACTGACTCTCTCCGAGCTCTCAGGAGGAACCAACGCTGCCTGACACCTTGATTTTAGCTCTCTAAGTATCGGTTTAGACACTCCTGACCTTCAGAAGTGTAAGAAAATAAATCTGTATTGTTTTAAGCCACCAGGCTTGTGGT
Organism: Plecturocebus donacophilus; assembly: GCA_004027715.1. Classification (NCBI taxonomy): domain Eukaryota; kingdom Metazoa; phylum Chordata; class Mammalia; order Primates; family Pitheciidae; genus Plecturocebus; species Plecturocebus donacophilus. Next base: position 25,359 of record PVKP010008233.1, on the reverse strand, counting down.
AATTATAGTAGCCACAAAAAATGAATACCCTGGACCTGAGATGCCCATGAAATGGTTCATTCTGCAAGTTCAGCAATTCCTTGGGGCATAGAAAGGAACGCTGGCAAGAATAAGACTATCCTTAGTCATTACCCTAACCCTCCCAGGAGAGGGCTGACTCTGCCATCGCGTTCTGCAGACTGGCCAAGGAGGGGAAGGACTCTCCGCTCCACCAAGATGCTGCTTGGCTAGATGTCAGGGTGGGTCCTGACTCACTCACTGTCAACAGTGTCATCTGCTTCAACCTGCTCATTTTATAGATGAAGAAACTGAGGCGCAGAGAAGGGAAGTCATTTTAACAAAATCACCTAGGATGGGGCTGGTTTGGCCAAGGTGAATAACACGAGGCATGGCTCACGCCAGGCTGGGAGCCCTGAGGAAAGGTGGTGCCTGCGATGGCCGGGGGTGGAGGGTGGGCCTTGCTGTCCTGTGATCCTCTTCTCTACGTGTCTGGGCCTCTTGCTTTCAAATTACTTCCTCTAATGCTCTAGTATCTTTTTATCTGGGTGTTAATAACCATCCTGTTAGCACATAATCTTTAGAAAACTGTTGAAATGTGCTTGTGCTTGGGGAAAGGGCTCCCCTGCCTACCCCCTCCACCCCCACCCCTTTTTTTTTTTGACGGAGTCCTGCTCTATTGCCCAGGTTGGAGTGCAGCAGTGTGCTCTCGGCTCACCGCAACCTCCGCCTCCTGGGTTCGAGTGATTCT
>PVKP010008233.1:0-24511 GCA_004027715.1 Plecturocebus donacophilus | reverse complement strand
GTGCATTTCTACCTTGATTCACATGGAACCTGGGATGCTTCATGTCTGCAATTCAGTGTTTATGAGTAAAAGTCCACCTGCAGGCACTCCTGAGTGAAGAAGCCCTGCTGCCTAATTTTGAGTGGAAAATGTTTTCCATGTAAAGGCCATAAAACCCCCTTATAATTTTCAAAGCGGACATCTAGATTTGTGTTGTAGCATACAGGGATGGATGAAAACTAGTGTGAAATTTCTTCTGTGATCCCATGGACTGTATTTTACCATATTAAGTTTTAGTCTTAAATGGTTGGGGTATTGTTTTGTTCTTACATAGACAATGGTCACCAGACAAGTGACCTCTTCCCAGAGAAGCAAATCCTACATTCCAGATTAGCAATAGTTGACATTCTAGGTAATTTTACCACTCAAAGTCTCAGATATTGTTATGTGTTCAGTTAGTATGTGTTTAGAAGGTATGAAACTGAAAAGATCGTTGGGTGGAAACTTACACTGGAGAGCCAGCATGTATGTTCACAAGAGGGAATTGTAGTCCGGGCTAGTGGCTCATGCCTATCATCCCAGCACTTTGGCAGTCTGAGGCCAGGAGTTCGAGACCAGCCTGATCAACATGGCAAAACCCTATCTCTACTAAAAATACAAAAAATAGCCAGTCATGGTGGTGCGCCCTCCTGTAATCCGAGCTACTCCGGAGGCTGAGGCAGGAGAATTGCTTGAACACAGGAGGCAGAGGTTGCAGTGAGCCAAGATCAGGCCACCGCACTCTAGCCTGGCCGACAGCAAGACTCTGTCTCAAAAAAAAAAAAAAAAAAAAAGAAAGAAAAAAGAAAGGAAAAGAAAAAACCAGGCGTGGTAGCTCATGCCTGTAATCTTGGCACTTTGGGAGGTCCAGGCGGTGGAACACCTGAGGTCAAGAGTTCAAGACCAGCCTGGCCAACGTGGTGAAGCCCTCATCTCTACTAAAAATACAAAAATTAGCCAGGTATGGTGGTGGGTGCCTGTAATTGCAGCTACTTGGGAGGCTGAGGCAGGAGAGTTGCTTGAATCTGGAGGCAGAGGTTGCAGTGAGCCAAGGTCGTGCCATGGCATTACAGCCTGGGCAACAGAGCAAGGCTCTGCCTAAAAAAAAAAAAAAAAAAATGGAGGGAGTTGTACATAACATCAGGTTGGACTAATTAGGGAGTCATAGCAGAAGGGAATGAATTCCTAAGATCTGTATTGCAGAATTGGGAACCCTTCCATTGAAGCTTTACTGACACAAGTGCTCAGGTCACTCCTGTATCTGCTGGAGTTACTTGGCTGAAAGGCTGCTTTTTTTTAAAACAGATCCTAAATCCACAGGCTTAGGAAATAGGAGATCATCTTGCTTTGTTCAAAGTTTGGATGCATTCTTATTTTTTAAACTTTAAACAAATTATACATTTAAGACATTTTTTGATTACAAATATGGAAAAGAAGAAAGGAAGGAAGAACAGATGAGAAAGAGAGACTAGATTGTGATCTCACTGCATTTGGTGTTTATGTTCTGAGACTCTTCGACTAATGTATAATATATGTATACTTTACAAAGATGGAATCACATACGTATTGTTGAGTTAACTGCTTTATTCGTTTAAGGGCATATTGTGGACGTTTTCCTTATTAACATTCTTCTGTAACATTGTTACCATTTGGATTCTGTTACACTGTGTAGCTGTCACATCATTCCACTTCATTAGTCCTTTAGTCCAGGATGTTTCCAATGTTTTGCTAAATAATGCTTTCATGAACATCCTCTTGGACAATTTGCACACATCCTTAATACTTCCCTTTAGGTAAATTTCTAGAAGTATAACGCTGGATCACAGAGGTTGCACCTTTTTGTGTGTGCATGCCTTGGCCTCCCAAGTAGCTGATATTACAGGTGTGCACCACCGTGTTCAACTAAGTTTTGTATTTTTAGTAGAGACAGGATTTTGCCATGTTGGCCAGGCTGATCTCAAATTCCTGAACTCAGGTGATCCGCCCGCTTCATCCTCCCAAAGTGCTGGAATTACAGGTGTGAAGCACCATGCCTAACCGAGGTTGCACATTTTTAAGCGTTTGATACTGCTACACTGCCACATTGCCTTCCAAGAACTGTGACACCCTTCTCAGCCCTTTACACGGGGGTGCTAGCTTCTCAGTGCTCTTGTATGCATTTGTAGTCTAATGTTTTAGAATCTCTTATATGTGTTGGATGAAATATGGACTCTCTTTGCTGTCCTACTTTGAATGTGTTTGATTAGGACCAAGGTAGGATATGATTCACATGTTTCTTAGCCATCTGCATTTAAAAATGTTGTTAATTGCTTCTTATTGCTTGTTTCCAAACAGGAAGTTTTTTATTTGAGTTCTAAACTAAAAAAGTGCTTTGAGACCAGGCTCAGTGGCTTATGCCTATAATTCCAGCACTTTGGAAGGCTGAGGTGGGAGGATTGCTTGAGCCTAGGAGTTTGAGACCAGCCTGGGCAACATGGTGAAACCCCATCTCTACAAAAAGTACAAAATTTAGCTGGATGTGGTGGCACATGCCTGTGGTCCCAAGTACTTGAGAGCCTCAGGTGGGGGGATCACCTGAGTCCAGGAGGTCGAGGCTGCAGTGAACCGTGATTGAACCACTGCACTCCAGCCTTGGTGACAGAGTGAGACATTGTCTCAAAAAAAATTAATTAAAAGATTTTATTCATTTAATAAATGTTAAATGCCCATGACATGCCAGGTGTTGGGGCCAGAGATAAATAAATCATGGCCATTGCCCTAGATGACACCTTAAATGTAAAATATTTAAAAAAACCTTGGCTAATTTTGTCTCCTTAGTACTTGTTTCTGCTGACATACTCAGAGTTCTTTGTCCTCTTTCTCTTTCTCTCTTTCCCTCCCTCCCCTCCCCTTCCCTTCCGTTTCTTTTCTTTCTTGGTTTTGCTCTCTTACCTGAGTACAGTGGTGCAATCAGGGCTCACTGCAGCCTCAAACCCCTGGCCTCCAGCCATTCTCCCACCTCAGCCTATAGAATAGCTAGGATTACAGGTGTGAGTCACTTTGCCAGCTAATTTTAAAATTGGCATGGCGATGGTCTCACCATGTTACACAGGCTGGTTTTGAACTCAAGTGATCCTCCCACCTAGCCTCCTAAAGTGTTGGGATTATGGGAGTGAGCCCTTGAGCCCAGCCTCATTGTCTGTTTCTGTTTCCCTTCTTCTTTTTCATTTGTAGAAAACCTCCAGGAAGGAAAGAATTTAGCTTCTTTTGTTAATTGTGCTATGCCTGGCATCTAGAACAGTGCCAGGCTTTCATTAAATATTCATTGAATGTTTGGAAGCATGACTTTTGGTCCTACCAACTTTGACTAATTTGCTTACCTGGTAATGGGAATTGGGCTGAAATTGCATAATAAGCTTAGACTGGTAAGAAACACTCCATTTCTTTTCAGCCCTGTCATTTCATTAGTCTAGTTTGGAAGTAGGTACACCTGGTGCCACCTTGTCTATATAAAGTTATGTGAGCACACATCATTTTTCCCAGGGATAGTCACACCGTTTATGTAGGTGTGATGTCAACAGCCCTTGGGGTTGCCAGGTGTTAACCCACTTAGCAATTAACAGTGTCATGCCATCCTTTTCTTGGGAGGCAGCTGCCACCCTGGGGTGTGGCTAGTGGCCGTCAAGTGGCTGAGTTGGGAGCCAAGGATGATAGTGAAGACTGAAGCTTGGGGAAGTCAGGAAAACCAGGAGGCTCCAGATCAGGAGGAAGTCTGCAGTTCAAGTAGTCTTCTGGGAAAAAATCAGGACAAGCCAGAGACTCATGGAGCATGGCAGGGTATCACGTTCCAACAATAGGGGAGAAGAGGCTAGGCAGACCTCAATAGGGAATTAAAGGCTCTTGAAACTTCAATTTACCCCTGGAAAGAAAGGACGAGGTCTCTTTCTTTCCACCACCAAGGCAGGGCCTTCATAGGAAGGCCTGTTTCATCCCCAACCGAAATTGTTCTCATTTTTCTCTTCTCTAAAAGCCACCTTTCAACAGGCTACACTTGGCGGCCTGCACAGGGCGAAGCACCCTCCTGAAAAGGGGGCCAAGGGCCAGAAGTGGCCACATTCTCAGGCACAGTGGAAAGGGAAGGGAGGCGAAGGGGGCTTGGAACCTAAGACACTGCAAAGCAAATCCATCTGTACCCAATTCCAGCCTGTTCTGTTGACTTCCAGCCAACTGGAGTTGGAAAGTGTAGGGACAAACTCTAGTGGAAGAGCTGAAGTTTGGGAGTCTGAGCCACCTCGAGTGGTTGGTGAGCTCTGTTTGCTCCAGAAGCTACTGAGGATGCACTAAAGACAACAAATAGAACTTCCTTTCCCTTCAAGGTGGTGTAGGAATAGCCCAGGCTGGGCTGTTTGTGGTTGACCAGGCCAAGAGCCAGGGACCAAACCATAAGTGAACATTTTTGAATCAAACATGAGTTGGTTACTATTCAAAATCTTGTAAGGGAGGCTGGGCATGGTGGCTTATGCCTATAATCCAAGGACTTTGAGAGGCCAAAGCAGGCAGATCACTGGAGGTCAGGAGTTTGAGACCCACCTGGTCAGCATGGTGAAACCCCATCTCTACTAAAAATACAAAAAATTAGCTGAGTGTGGTGGTGCAGGCCTATAGTGCCAGCTACTTGGGAGGCTGAGGAAGGAGAATCACTTGAATCTGGAGGCAGAGGTTGCAGTGAGCCAAGATCACACCGCTGCACTCCAGCCTCGGTGACAGAGTGAGACACCATTTCAAAACAAAAACAAAAACAAAAACAAAAAAACAAAAAACAAAAAAAAACAAAAAAACCCCAGCATCTTGGAAGGGTAAATTCATCTCCTGATTGAAGGATCTGGCGTTCTGTGGACCACCCAGCAAGCCATTCACACAACCAATATTTACTGAGTGCTCACTCAGTGCCAAATGTTATGATGAAAAGTTAAGATGCATTTCTCTATTTAAGGCATCTGCACATACAGTTTTTTGTTTGGGATGGGGTCTCACTCTGTCACCAGGCTGGAGTGCAGTGGCCCCTTCTAGGCTCATTGCAACCTCCACCTCCTGGGTTCAAGCTATTCTCCTGTCTCAGCCTCCCAAGTAGCTGGGACTATAGGTGCGTGCCCCCATGCCCACCTAATTTTTGTATTTTTAATAGAGATAGAGTTTCACCATCTTAGCCAAGATGGTCTTGATCTCCTGACTTCATGATCCGCCTGCCTCGGCCTCCCAAGGTGCTGGGATTACAGGCTCTAGTCACTGCACCCGGCCTACTTTTATGTTCTTTTAAAATTTTGCATCTCGGTTACATCTTACATTGCACTCTTTTGTTTCAAGGGCCTTGACAACTTATGGAGGAAGAGAATCCCATTAATATAAATATGTTTTGAGACAGAGTCTTGCCCTGTTGCCCAGGCTGGAGTGCAGTGGCGTGATCTCCTTGGTTTAAGCGATTCTACTGCCTCAGCCTCCAGAGTAGCTGGGATTACAGGTACATGCCACCAAACCTGGCTAATTTTTTGTATCTTTAGTAGAGACGGGGTTTCACCATGTTGGCCAGGCAGGTCTCAGTCTCCTGATCTGCCCACCCCGGCCTCTCAAAGTGCTGGGATTATAGGCATGAGCCACTATGCATGGTAGGAGAATCCCATGAATATTAGCCCTATTTTGACTCAGGGAGCAGCCTTGCCATACTTTATCCTTTGCTCTGGTTGTTTTTCTTTATAGCATTTCTTATGACCTGGCAGAAATCGATTAGTCTATTTGCTTATTGTCTACCTTTCCCTTTAGAACATAAGCTAATTATATTGGGTAGGGGCATGGGGTGCTTTTTCAGGTTGTGGTGGGATCCCCATCACCTAAAACCATGCGTGGTCCTCAGCAGGCACTACACTCCTTGCTGGTGAATGACAGACTTTTCTCTGTCTATAAAATCACTTCTCACCTCACGGCTCAAGTGTATATGGATATATGTATGTATGTATGTATATATATATTTTTCTTTTCAGAGACAGAGTCTCACTCTGTCGCCCAGGCTGGAGTGCAGTGGTATGACCTCAGCTCACTGCAATCTCTGCCTCCCGGGGCAGTGGGAGTCAATAAGATAGGCCCATAGAGGAAGGGAATCATTTATCTGGGGGACGATAGTGGAGGTCTGGGTAGACCTAGATAGGTAATCCATAGGATATAGACCATAGAAGTGGCTTGGAGTTGCTTTGAGAGGGCCTTCAGTACCAGACTACTTTGTTCTTTATCACAAAGGTAACAAGATGCCAAAACAAGTTTTGGAGCCAGGAATGTTCTGTATACAGTGGGATTTTAGAAAGATTATTCTTTTCTTTTGAGATGAAGTCTCATTCTGTCTCCCAGGCTGCAGTGCAGTGGTGCAATCTCAGCTCACTGCAACCTCCACCTCCTGGGTTTAAGCGATTCTCTTGCCTCAGCTTCCCAAGTAGCTGAGACTACAGGCATGAGCCACGACGCCTGGCTAATTTTTTTGTACTTTTAGTAGAGATGGAGTTTCACCGTGTTGGCCAAGCTGGTCTCCATCTCCTGACCTTGTGATCCTCCTGCCTTGGCCTCCCAAAGTGCTGGGATCACAGGTGTGAGCCACTGCCCCTGACCTAGTTAGATTATTCTTATGGTTATGTATGGACTGCTGGGCTGAAACAAGAAGAAATTCTAGGGAGAGAAGCTTGGGGAGGGAGGGGCAGACAAATGGGAAACTTTCTGGATTCTGCGCAATGTGGGAAGACAGCACTGTAAAATGAGCAGATTTTCTTGAGTTTATGAAGGGAAAGTCTTTGGGGTTTGGTGATCATGTGAGTGAGATGCGAGCTGGGGAGGGAAATGATTACGGGGGACTTGATGAGTGCTTTGTGCCTCAGTGACTGGAATGATGGCACCATTGGCAGAAACATGAAAATTGTTTTGGAAACTGCTGTTGGGGCAAAGGAAAATCTGTTTGGGTTTTTGGCCTGTAGAGCTGGAGGTGGTGGTGGGACATCTGGTGGACACATTCACCAGACCGTTAGCAACTGGCCAGCCATTGGGTGCCCTTTGCCCAGCTAGATCTATACCCTGAGAGATGCGCAAAAAATGCTGGCCAAAGGAATAGAGAGAGTAGGCTGAAGCACGTCTTTGATTTTGCCATGTGTTGCTCACCTGATTCAGTAGAGTTAAATATGCCCCATCTTGTCAGAATTTTCACAGTGGGCCTATGTGCATTACATCACCTTCTGTGAGTGTGTGATGTGGCTGGAGTCCAGTATCTTTACTAGCTAGGGTTTGGGCTTGTACCCACATCTTCCTTAGGGTAGCCGGTCAACCTCCACCCCTCCCAGTGGTGGAATCTGGCCTCTGTTTCCTGAATCTCAGAGTTTTCGACAGGAGAGATGTTGGGATCCTCATGCATGCCTTCAGGGATAGCAACATTAACCTTTTTGGCTCAGTCCAAGAAAGACCTTGTACTGGACCCATGCCTTGGCAAACCCCTTCCTTTATAATGATTTATAAAGGCAGAAGGGTGTGGCAGCCCTCGCTCACCTTTTCTACCACCACATGGCTGGTTTATAACTTCTGTTCCCTTTCAGGGCTGATTTCCATCTTCCTTTCCATTTTATTTTTTTCTGGATTTGGCATATTAGAAGCAGGGGCTGGGGCAAAGGTTGCTGATGGTGAATTGCCGTGCCAGCCCCCGAGCACATCTCCGAGGGAGAAATCTCAACTCACGAGGAGGAAGGAATTAGATCAGTACGGCCCTTTGGCACCTCATAGAATCCTGCAAGGCAAAGCCTATTCATTAAGATGAAGCCAACAGTCCAGTCCTGACAAACACCAGTTCTGGATCCAGGCTGCGTGGGAGGGGTGGCAGCTTGGAAGATGATGCCAACATTTTTCGAGGGGCCTGGCCTGGCATTAGATGACTCAGTGCATTTCCCAGCACCGAAGCCAGGAGGCAGGGACAGAGCCGCAGCCCTTAGTTTTTACTCTTGGGATAGGACTGTTCCATCTTGGCACCAGGTCCACAGGAAAGCCTTTGTTCATCCTCTCCCTGCCTGTGATCTCATCAGCCAGAGCATAGCTTCATCCAGGGAAGCACAGCCCCAGAGCCTGAACGAGCTGTACCAACCCACTGTCTCAGGCCACAGGCCTTGAAGTAAGACCTGCTGGGGTTTAAGCCCTAGCTTCTCCAGGTCTGAGTTTACAGTATGTAAAATGGAAGCAATAATTACAGCCTCACAGGCATGTTGTGAGGATTGAGGGAGGGAAAGCATGTAAAGCACTTAGCACAGTGCTCTAGACCAATAAATGGTAGTTATTGCGAATACTCCTCATTCTCGAATAGCAGTATAATAGTTGTTCATAGTGTGTTTTCTGGAGAGTTAGACAATCTAAACTGGGTGGGTTTGAGGCTTGAGGCCTCATCTTTCGAGTTGAGAGACTTTGGGAAACTTCGTCTTGATGAATGTGTTTCCTCATTTAAAAAATGGGAATAAGCGGCCAGATGTGGTGGTTCATGCCTATAGTCCCGGCACTTTAGGAGGCCAAGGCGGGTGAATCACCTGAGGTCAGGAGTTCAAGACCAACCTGGCCAACATGGAGAAACCCCACCTCTATTAAAAATACAAAATTAGACAGGCATGATGGTGCATGCCTATAATCCCAGCTACTTGGGAGGCTGAGGCAGGAGAATTGCTTGTACCTTGAAGGCAGAGGTTGTGGTGAGCTGAGATCACACCATTGAACTCCAGCCTGGGCATCAAGAGTGAAACTCCATCTCAAAAAAAAAAGAGGAATAACAGTACCTATCTCATGAGATCATCGTGAGGATGAAATTGTGCAGACCAAGTTTATAGCACATTTGCCAGTGCATACAAGAGATCTTTGAAAAGTTCATAGAAAAATGGAATTGAAATATAAAAATAAAAAATATAAACTCTATTTCTCAACATAAGCTCCATCAAGGTCAAGACTTTTTTTTTTTTTTTTTTTTTTTGAGACAGAGTCTCGCTCTGTCACCCAGGTTGGAGTGCAATGATGTGGCATAATCTTGGCTCACTGCAACCTCTACCTCCCAGGTCCAAGTGATTCTCATGCCTCAGCCACCTGAGTAGCTGGGATTATGGGCACATGCCATCGCATCCAGCTAATTTTTCTGTATTTTTAGTAGAAACAGGGTTTCACAATGTTGGCCAGGCTAGTTCTGAACTCCTGGCCTCAAGTGATCTGCCTGCCTTGGCCTCCCAAAGTGCTGGGATTACAAGTGTGAGCCACTGTGCCCAGCCAAGGTCAAGACACTTTTGTAACCAATGATATCCGCCATTTATTTAGTACATTCCTAAAGAATTCAGGATCTGGGGAATTAAGGCATGTTAATGAAGTCCTTTTTACATTATTAACTAAAGAAAAACTGGTGCTCTTTAAAGGTTTTTTAAGATTGGGAAAAAAAACATATTCAGAAGGAGCCAAATCGCGACTGTAAGGTGACGTCTAGTGATTTTCCACTGAAACTCTTATAAAATTGCCCTTGTTCGCTGAGACAAATGAACAGGAACATTGCCATGGTGGAAAGGTCTCCCTGGTGAAGGTTTCCGGGGCATTTTCACTAAAGCTTTGGCTAACTTTCTCAAAACATTCTCATAATAAACAGATGTTTTTATTGATTGACTGATTGAGACAGAGTCTCACTCTGTCACCAGGCTGGAGTATAGTGGTGTGATCTCAGCTCACTGCAACCTCTGACTCCCTGGTTCAAGTGATTCTCCTGCCTCAGCCTCCCGAGTAGCTGGGATTACAGGCGCCTGCCACCATTCCCAGCTAATTTTTGTTTCACCATGTTGGCCAGGATGGTCTCAATCTCCTGACCTCATGATCTGCCTGCCCTGGCCTCCCAAAGTGCTGGGATTACAGGCATGAGCTGCTGCACCTGGCCATAAGCAGATGTTATTATTCTTTAGCCCTCCAGAAAGTCAATAAACAAAATGCCTTGAACAACTCAAAAAATGGTTGCCATGATTTTTTCTCTTAACTGGTTCACTTTGCTTTGACTGGACCACTTGTATCTCTTGGTAGCTATTGCTTTGATTGTGCTTTGTCTTTAGGATTGTACTGGTAAAGCCAAGTTTCATTTCTGGTCACAACTCTTCAAAGAAATGCTTCAGGATCTTGATCTCACTTGTTTAAAATCTGTAACATTTTGAAAGCTCTGTTCTTGTCAGCAGCTGATCTGGGCACAATGGTTTTGGCACCCACTGAGTGGAAAGCTCGCTCCACTTTAATTTTTGAGTCAGGATTGTGTAGGCTAAATCAGTTGAGATATCTGTGGTGCTGGCTATTGTTTCTGCTGTTAATCATTGATCCTCTTCAATCAGGGCATGAACAAGATTACTTTTTTCCCTCACAAATTGATGTGGAAGGTATGCTGCGGTGGGCTTCATCTTCAACATTGTCCTGTTTCTTCTTAAAATGGGTTATCCATTTGTAAACTGCTGATTTGTTTTGGGGCAATGTCCTTATAAACTTTTCATAAAGCATTAATGATTTCACCATTTTTCCACCCAACCTTCACCATAAATTTAATATTTTTATTGCTTCAATTTTGTAGAATACATGTTCTTATAGGGACTCTTTTCAAATCGATTTCTTATCTATCTTGGTGCTTCAAGATAGATCCTGTTCAGAAATGTTATAGCAAATTAGAACACATTTATTTTGGTGCCAACATTTATTTTATTTTTTTAGAGACGTGTCTCACTATGTTGCCCAGGCTGGTATTGAACTCCTGGGCTCAAGTGATCTGACCACCTGAGCCTCCCAAAGTGCTGGGATTACAGATATGAGCCACCATGCTTGGCCTTGTGCAAAAAAAAAAAAAAAAAATAGAAATCCATGCATAGTTTTTTCATAATATGCATATTATTAATAATATTATTCATAATCGGCATATGTAACATGTGGGGTTTCCCACAAACCCCATTAATCCCTTCTCTGATCTTTATTGATTTGGGTACCTCCTACAATCCATCCTGCATGGTTCATGTTTATCTCCATCTCCCTCAAAAGTATAAACTAGGCCTCCTAGGCTTACTTTGCTTTCACCTTGAGGCATGTCTTACACATTATTTTTGTGTTCACACCCACAAATTCAATTCTAAAAGCACTGAAATTGGAAAGGATTAAGTTGGGTCCAGCATGGAGGCCAGTGCCTGTAATCCCAGGACTTTGGGAGGCTGTGGTGGGAAGATTGCCTAAAGTCAGGAGTTCTTTTTTGTTTTGTTTTTGTTTGTTTGTTTTAGATGGAGTCTCACTCTGTCACCCAGGCAGGAGTCCAGTGGTGTGATCTCGGCTCACTGCAACCTCTGCCTCCTGAGTTCAAGCAATTCTCCTGCCTCAGCCTCCCGAGTAGTTGGGATTACAGGTGCCTGCCACCGTGCCCAGCTAATTTTTGTACTTTTAGTAGAGACAGGGTTTCACCATGTTGGCCAGGCTGGTCTTGAACTCCTGGCTTCAGGTGATTCAACCGCCTCGGCCTCTCAAAGTGCTGGTATTACAGGTGTGAGCTGAAGTCAGTTCTTGACAAGCCTGGGCAACATCATAGACCCTATCTCTAAAATAGAAAAGATTACATTGTACATGATACAGCAAAAGTTCTTAAACTTGTTTAAAAAATGTATCTCTTCCTTTGTTTCCACTCTCTAGGTAAGTTGCTTATCCCACTTTTTGTTTTGCGCTAATATCCCCTCCAGCCTGCTTCCAAGTCCGTTAGGGAATACACACATACACACACACACACACACGTACGTGTGTTTACATACTAAAATATATATAAACAGTAATAACGCAAGATGGATTGTAAGAGGTATATATATTTTATATATATAAAAGATATGTAGGTCTCCATTTCTTGGGGGCCCTGGAGGGGAGAAAGTCACACAAATACACGGATGTATATAAAAATGAATATATGCTCAGATATATACAATATATAAATGGGCAAATATGAAATCCTCTTGGTGCCAACGAACCCATTCATTCATTCATCAAATAATTGAGAGTCCACTTTGCCTAGAATCAAGTTATTTGTTGGGATGAGCAAGGCATGAGGTTCTAGCGCTCAAAAAACTTAAAATTCTACCGAAGGAAAACAAGAACAAGTATAAAATTTAAGCTGTGGAAGTGCTGTAAAAACAACATAGAGCTTTGTGAGAGTGGTGAAGAGGGAATAGACTGCTCTTGGTGTTCCATTGGGTGTTCGGCACCGGGAATGGAACCGGAGGTGAACTATGAGCTGAGTTCATTTTATAACCGGGAACACTGACACATGGACACTTGAAGGGCCTTGGTGGCCGTAAAACTAAAGGCAGGATCCCAACCGTCTTGGCGCCACTCTGCCGAATAGCAGTTTCAGGAAACAGCAGAAGCCGAAAGCAGCGGGTCATGGGGTCCAGAGGCGCCTGCGCAAAAGGACGCCTTCAATTTGACGTCAGCGCGCTGGGCTCTGGCCCGCCCCTTGTGACATCAGCCCTGCCCCGCCCTGCCCACTAGCGCGCTGCCGCGCATGCTCCGAACCCCGCCTCCGTGCGTCACAGAATGGCCTCGGACACCCAGGCAACCCCTGACGTGTCGGGGAGGAGCCCGGCGCGGAGGTGCGCGGAGTGGAGCTCGGGGCTGCGGAGGGGAGCAGAGCTGAGCGGCTGGGCGGGCCTGGCCAGGCCAGCGGAGCGGAGACGTCGGTCGAGCGGCGGCGAACATGCGCTTTTGACACATTGGAGGTGAGCCTGCAGCGCGGGGCCGCTCCCTAAGGGGCTGCGCCGGGCTGGCGGCTCCGAGGCCTGCCCTTGGGGAGCCTGCCCGGCCCGGGGCCGTGTCTGAGGCTCCACCGGGGCGGACCCGGCGGGGTTCTGGGGCGGGTAGCCCGGGACAACTGTTCCAACCGCTCTAACTGTCCCCTTCCGTCCCTGTTCCTACGTTGGCATCCCAGGGGCGCCTGCAAGGGAACGAGCCCTGCGGTCTCTGGAGGATGTGCCCCGTTCCGGGGTGGGGTGAGGGTTGGCGGTGACGGAGGCCAGGACGTGGCACCGTGAGCCGGGCGCTGGCGGCGCAAGGAGTGGCCCAGTCGGAGGTGGCAGCGGCGCGCCCAGCCCTCCTCCTCCTCTCCCCGAAATTCCTTCAGTTGCGAGGGTGGCTTGGAGCCAGGTTGGATTTTAATCTCTCAGAGCCTCTTTCCCGTGGGGGGCGAGAGCGCGAGCAGCCCACGTTGGGCTCGGATTGGCATTCCCCTGACTTCCGCCCCGAAGTGCTAATCATCCTCCCCTTGGAGTCGGCAAAGTGTCACCTACGGGCTCGGGTTACTTGTGCTCGCCTCTTTTCTTGCTGTAAGCCACGAGATGACCGTTTTAAGTTTTGCAGAGGAAGTGAGAATTCTATCACTACTGATTATTACCTTCTGTTTACGTAGCGCCTTTACACGTTTCAGAGCACTCTTCCTATTTGTTTTGAACCGCATCACCTGGTGGTTGCAACTGATTATGTTATCTCCATTTGGATAGAGAAATTCAGCTGGGATGGGGGTAATTGATTTATACAACCAACTGGTGAGTGGCTTAGCTTGGATCGTAATTTACATTTCTGAGCTCGGAGTTCTGGTTTCTTTTCGTGGGATTTTTATATCCTCAGCTAGAAAACAAGGCAGAAAATGTGACTTGCTAAAGATATGCCAGAAGCTGGTAGATTACTTATTCAATTATTTTTGAGCAAACTCACCTAGGATGAAAACTGCTGCTAAGTCATGAGAAAAATCTTACTGTGAAGCTTGTTCAGGAGTTGCTGGTTAATTATTTTGTCTGATGAATTGTGTTGCTCTTAATGTGCTTAAAAGATAGGGTAATGGCTTTGCTAAATCATGAAGCTGATGTGCACAATGCAGCATTAAGTCATGGGCTGAAGAGAAGTAAAGGGAAACTAAGAGATATCTCTTCTGAATTATTAAGATTATTGTTATTTAAAATTAGAATGCGTGAGGAACAAAGAAAATCTTTGGCCAGCCCTGGTTAGAGGTTGACTTGATCCAGATAGAAGTTGCTAAATCTTCTGAAGCTGTAGTTCTTTTGATTTTTTCTTTTCTTTTCTTTCTTTTTTTTTTTTTTAGGGGGGGAGACGGAGTCTTGCTCTGTCGCCCAGGCTGGATTTTTAAAATTAAATGAATTGAAGTTGGATAAGGAGCTTAAAATAAGTAGGAACCTTAGTAAAACTTAGATCTTGCTTTCATGACATCCGCAAAACAACTTATTTTAATTGTAAACCATGCTGAGATAAATTTGGTTACTAAAGCTTAAAATTACTTCTGACGTAAGTTTCTGAACACTCCATAAAGTAGAAAAAATAGTCTGATAAAATCAAAGACCAGGTTTATGATCAACTTTGAAGAGTTAAAAATTCTGTGTCACCTTTGAGAGTAGTAGAATTTCAGTAAAAAGGCATGTATTACCAGCAGTCAGTTTTGAAAGAACTCTTCCAACCTCACTAGTCCATTTTACAACTGTTAACAAGAAACAATATTATTTAAAATAGATTTTCTTACCATTGTGCAAAGAGTAATTCCTTGTAAATAAAAGGCGTTTTGGACAGGCTATTTTAAACCCAAATGATTGTTGCTAGATTTCTGAAGGTCATACACGGTATGGTAATGCTTTTTGTAAAAATTGTCATGCTTTTGAGACTCTGTTGGTATTGAGACCTGGTATTAAAGATGGGTTGGGGGTGGGAGAGAATAATACATAATTATCCATCTTCATTCTAGTTTCAGAAAATTGTGAATGTACCATTAGAACATTGTTTTAGCAGTATGTTTTCTATATTGGCTAACTTTCTGTAGCCTGAATATCTCTAGTTACGTAGTTTCAAATAACACAGTGAACACATCCTTCCAGTGTAACTTGAAGCAAACTGACCAGACTGTAAAACAGTCCCTGAAACTGTCTTTTGATTAGCTGCAGTGGTAGCAAATTTTGTTATTTGTAAAGAATCTGATTTTCATTTTAATTTTTTTGGAGACAGGGTCTCATTTTGTCACCCTGGAGTGCAGTGGATCGACTACGGTTTACTGTAGCCTCAACCGCCTGAACTCAAGCGATCCTCCCACCTCAGTCTCACGAGTAACTGAGACTGCAGGTGCATGCCACCACACCCAGCTCATTTTTGTTAGAGATGGAGTTTCGGCATGTTGCCCAGGCTAGTATTGAACTCCTAGACTCAAGTGACATTCCCATCTCAGCCTCCCAAAGTGCTGGGATTATATGTCTGAGCCACTATGCCTGGCCAGAATCTGATTTTTAAAAAGGGTAAATCTCATAGGTAAAAAGTAGGGTGATAGAGCTGGATAAATACCAGTTAGAAAGAAATAAAAATGCGGTGTGACTACAAAGTAAGAAGTTTTTGCTCTGTTTTCTTGTTCTTTCATTTGAGACGGAGTCTTGCTCTGTTGTGTGAGATGGAGTACTGTGGTGCGATCTAGGCTCACTGCAACCTCCTCCTCCCAGGTTCAAGCGATTTTCCTGCCTCAGCCTCCTGAGTAGCTGGGATTACAGGTGCTCGCCACCACACCTGGCTAATTTTTTTTTTTTTTTTTGTATTTTCAGTAGAGATGAGGTTTCACCATGTTGGCCAGGCTGGTCTCAAACTCCTGACCTCAAGTGATCTGCCTGCCTCAGCCTCCCAAAGTGCTGGGTTTAGGCAGTCCGCTTGCCTCAGCCTCCCAATGTGTTGGGATTACAGGCATGAGCCACCATGCCCAGCCTTAATTCAAATATTTATTGAACTTCTGCTGTGTTCCATGTTTAATGATGTGGAGAGATTTAACCTTTCACTTCTTTAAGCTTGCTAAACCTTCCTGAATGGACTGTGCTAGATGAACTCCAAGTTCTCTGCATCTCCAGGTTTTATTAATTCACTTTTAAAGCTGATCTTGATTTCTTGCTGCCTAGTATAGATTAGGTTGAATCAATCAATTAGGTTGAATTAATTCAGTAAACATCATAGACTATCCACTATCATGCAGGCATTGGGCTGAGATGGAACTAAATAAGTCAACAGGTGACACAAAGGTATAAGCAAATGCATTGCCCTGTGGTAATTATATCAGGGAAAGCATGTGTAGGGTATAGAGGTAGCAGAGTGCAAGAGATTTTAATACTGTTCAATGGAGGGCAAGAAAACCTCTCTAGAAAAGATGACAACTAGGTTTTAAGGATACGTAGAAGTTTTCCTAGTTAGGGGAGCAATTCCAGGTGGAGAAAACCTGGAGTAGGTTTTCAAGACCTGAAATAGCATGGTATGTTAAGATAGTTTTGAACAGTAGTGCTGGAATAAAAAGTGGGATGCTTGGAAAGGTGGGTGCTAGGAACCGTAGGCATCACTCTAGAGTGAGCCTGATGATCAGTTGGGAGTTTTAGGTAGCCAGTCCAAATATAGGTTCATTAAATCGATTTTCCCCCCTCTCTGAATGCCTTGGTGGAAGAACCAAGGTGAAAGAGATCACTGAAGTTGGAGATTAATGGCCTTTTGGAAGGAAGCTTTGGATGTCAAAGATAATAGGAAGCTTTTAGAAATTCGATCTTAGTAAATTATTGGGAATGTGGTGCCTGATTTTCTAGTAGGGTCACCTGGCATAAAATGTTCCATGAAGCTGTTTTGAAGCAATTGTCCACCTGGGAAGGGCATGCATGCGGCAGCGGCAGCATCTCTGGCAATCAGCTTGTTTCTGTCTCCTGATTTCCCAGAAGACCACTTGGCCTTAAACCAACTGCTGGAACTGTGTGCAGGATGATTCTGTTAGCCAAGTCACCTAGCCCCTGTGCTGCAATTGAAAGTGCCTCATGTTGCTTTGTGTGAAAGGACCTTTGTTAAGACCTCATTCACAATATTGGTGGTCCCTGAGAGGAGCAGTGAAGTGGCTTACATGCCTGAGTTACAAGAGAGTTGACCACTAGAATCTCTCATGTTTTACTCCCTCCAAAATGCTGCAATTTATTGTTGTCCCAAATTTTATGCTTTTGCTTAGATTTCTCCGTTCTCTAATTTGTTTGTCTTTAATGTTTCACAGGCTTTCTTGATCATGGATGGTGAAGATATACCAGATTTTTCAAGTTTAAAGGAGGAAACTGCTTATTGGAAGGAACTTTCCTTGAAGTATAAGCAAAGGTAATGTTGAAAAGCACACTAAAAGTATGGGAGGGCATTTGGAATGCACCATGTCTTGTTTGTATATTTTTCTTTTTAACATAAAACTAAATTTAGAATTGCAGATTTAGGATTCTAGGATTGAGATTCTAGAAATAGTCACCACATTGCTTGAATTTAAATAGTATAAACATGCCGTAAGTCTTTATATTGTTCAAATTAATAGTAGGAAAACTGTCATTTGTGATTTCTTCTGATCATTTGCTTCCTTTATGCTTTTTAGGCCGTCTTTGGCCTGCTTTGCGTGCACTGATTCTGCTTCCTCATTCTGGGCATTTGGAGATTCTGATAAGCTGTCTAGGGCTTCATAGTACAGATTACGTTCTCCTCAGGCAAGCATGATCAGTGTCTAGAGCCAGCAAAGCTTTGAGGGAGAAGGGGAAGCCTCAGGGGCATGGAACGTTGTATATGATTTCAATTATTTGGTTGGGAGAACTTTTAGATAAAAACCTTTTGCACCAAAACTTGTCTCAAATTTCTTTTTTTAAAATGGAATCTTTCTAAATAAAATATTGATACATTTTCCTATTTTGGTTAACAGAGTTTACTAAGTCTTATCAAACCTTTTACTCCTCTTTCATTATTATCACCGAAATCAGTTATTCTGTTGTGCCAGTGGATGTGAAAGGTGTGTATCTGTGGCAGGGTTCTTAATTTTTTTCTGTGTCATCGATGTCATAATAGGCTGGGGTAGCCTATGGACTCCTTAGCATAATATTTTTAAATGCATAGAATAATAGAATTACAAAGGAAATCAACTATATTAAAAAAAAGTTATTTATGGCATAGCAATATGTACTTTTCTATTAATGCGTTAAGTAAAAAAGATACAGAAGTGAATGTAATAACCGCCTAATTTTGGAATAGTCATGAGAATAAGTGATATTTAGAGATATATGCAGCAATTCTGTTGTGACATGAAAATATCTGTGATTTCTGTTGAATAAAGTAGAAGGAAATGCCAAATTTGTTACTTTAATGCATTTTGGATTTAATGCATTTAATCCCATTTTGGGAGTAAAGATGCATTTTTCTCCCATCTGAGTTCTGTGGTGGAAGAAGTTAATGGTATTGAACCATGTAGACTTACTTTTCATAAGTATTGTAATCACTGACTTGTGACTGCTTTTTGGGCTTGTAAGTCATCTTCATTGAACCCTCAATATATACAGTAAGAGATAGAAAACAGATTGTCTTTAGTATATTTTATGAGAGCATTAGAATTCAAGCAAAAATTATCAAATTGCTATATAATCATCTCGAAGACCATTCTTGTGGTTCTTACTATAACTCATCTTTCCCACTTTGTTTCTGATTAGCTTCCAGGAAGCTCGGGATGAGCTAGTTGAATTCCAGGAAGGAAGCAGAGAATTAGAAGCAGAGTTGGAGGCACAATTAGTACAGGCTGAACAAAGAAATAGAGACTTGCAGGCTGATAACCAAAGACTGAAATATGAAGTGGAGGCATTAAAGGTAATTGCAGCAGTAGAAGCTGGTGTCTAATGTGTTGGGTTTAATTAAAATGAGAAGTATATTTTTCTGGGGCTTAAGAGCAGCAGGTGACAAAAAACAGTTTTAAAAAAAGGCTTAAAGTGAATTTTTGAATAAAATGTTTTCTTTCATGGAACCAAGGGAAAAGGTGGTTTAGAGTTTAGGAGTTCACTTAGAAACTTTGTAGCTGTCACTTTTCTGGCTATAATGTTCTAGCTATATTATATTGTAGTTCCTATACTTTTCAAAAACTGCCTGATTGTTTGTTTTGATAGAGTACCTCATTCTGAAATATGTTTACAATTATATTTATAGGAAATATGGATTTATTTCATTATTGTTCATAGCTCTTTCAGTTTTGGAATTTAGTTTAAAGATTTCCCTTCTAAAAAAGGAGTTTTTAGGAACAAAAGGATTAATCCTTTTCTCCTCCCTTCACCATCTATTGTAGCCACATGTTTGAGGGTGTTTAGTGTTTGGGGAGCACTGGGTGGGAAGGTAAAAGGTAGGGAATTTGAACTCTGTGCTTACCCTGGGTTGCATTTAGCCTGAAAACCCAGAGGTTTCCCCAGCAAGTTTGGGGATTTTGAGGCAAGGTTTTTTTTTTTTTTTTTTATATTACTTCTTTTCAGAGAGATTGCTATTGGGTTTCTTTCTGAGAGGAGAACGGTTGACAACATTTAACATGAGTTTAGGCACTTAGAATGAATGTGTGATTTAGTTGTTTTTAAAATAATTGTTACAAGAGTGTGGGTAAATTCTTTGGGTTCTCCCCCCACCCTTTTAACTTGAGTTACATCTTTATTAAAGAGGACTGTATATTAATGACATGTACTTTCCTATACTGATGCCTTCAGGAGAAGCTAGAGCATCAGTATGCACAGAGCTACAAGCAGGTCTCAGTGTTAGAAGATGATTTAAGTCAGACTCGAGCCATTAAGGAGCAATTGCATAAGTATGTGAGAGAGCTGGAGCAGGCCAATGACGACCTGGAGCGAGCCAAAAGGTAAACGAATGACTACATTTTATTAGAAAGAAATGAAGTTGGTAATTAATGATTAAAATCTTCATTGGGCTCTTCCCCTAGATCTTAGTCCCCAGAACATTCTCTTTTGGTTTTTCATGTCATCTGTAACTCATCATATGGAAAAGAACCCCAAATCCTCATCTCCCAGATAATGCCATTCACAGCTTTTCTCTTTCAGTTTTTCCTTCTTCCTTCATATACCATTGTTGATCTTACTGGGTTTTTTTTTTTTTTTTTTTGAGACAGGGCCTCTTTCACCCAGGCTGGAGTGCAGGTATAGAGTGTGTTATTTAATGTTTTTTGTTTAATTCATGTACTCTAATTTTTTTTTCAGGGCAACAATAGTTGCCCCAAAAAGTGGCATGATCTCGGCTCACTGAAACCTCTGCCTTCCAGGTTCAAACAATTCTTGTGCCTCAGCCTTCCAGGTAGCTGGGATTACAGGTGTGCACCACCACAACTGGCTAATTTTTGTATTTTTAGTAGAGACGGGGTTTTGCCATGTTGGCCAGGGTGGTCTTGAATTCTGGCATCAAGTGATCTGCCTGCTTCGAGCTCTCCAAGTGTTGGGATTACAGGTGTGAGCCACTGCACCTGGCCTGGGTTGTTTTTTTCTAAACTGTCTCATGCATTCCTCCATCGTCCCTCTGTGTTCTTAACACTTCTCTACTTCTTGTAGGTCCTCACATCTTATAACTGGTTTCTGTAGTTATCTTCTAGCTGATGTATCTTTATATTTCTGTT
Organism: Plecturocebus donacophilus; assembly: GCA_004027715.1. Taxonomy (NCBI): domain Eukaryota; kingdom Metazoa; phylum Chordata; class Mammalia; order Primates; family Pitheciidae; genus Plecturocebus; species Plecturocebus donacophilus. The sequence goes on along the minus strand of PVKP010008233.1, from coordinate 3,987 downwards.
CCTTTTCCTTCTCTTGTGTTTTAATACTGACTGATGAATTTTCTTAAAATGTTGATTTTAGTTCAAATTTTCTGAGCAGCCTATAGTGACTTGCTATTACGGTTGCCAAACTTTCATGCATCTGTAATTATTTGTTTCTTAATCATTCCAATCTTAATTCATATTACTTTATAATTGTTTCCTGGTATTTTCTTCTTATTTATGCAGTGAGTCTTAAGTGACTGAAGTTAGGCTAAACATATAGATGCAGAGCTAGTCAGGTCACTACCCTTTGGGGTGACACATAGGTACATTCACTGTGTTAATACCCTAGTAAAAAAAAGTGGGCAAGCTGCTCCAGGGCATAGAGGAGGCAGCAGCCAGAGCACTTGGGGGAATTGGGGAAGCCATTGCTGAGTCTGCAAGGAAGAGTAGAAGTTAACCAGGTAAAAAGACAGATGCAAAAGCAGAGAGGCTGGAAAGTGCTTGAGGTATTCATATTTGATTCTTTTTTTTCCCTGAGATGGGAGTCTTGCTCTGTTGCCCAGGCTGGAGTGCAGTGGCTCCACTTGCACTCACTACAACCTCTGCCTTATGGGTTCAAACTATTCTCATGCCTCAGCCTCCCTAGTAGCTGGGTTTACAGGCATGTACCACTATGCCTGGCTAATTGTTGTTTTTTTAGTAGAGATGGGGTTTTGCCATGTTGGTCAAGCTGGCCTCGAATTCCTGACCTCAAGTGATTTCCCCACCTCAGCCTCTCAAAGTGCTAGGATTACAGGCATGAGCCACTGCCCCTGGCCCATATTTCACGTTCACGTTGATTGATGTGTATAGTGATAGCTTGACCAAAGGAGATGAGCCTGGAAGGTGGTTGGGGCCAGACTGTGAACAACCTAGTAGGCTATGTTTGAAAGTCACTCTCTAGGCAATGGATAACTTGTTAATTTTTTTTTTTTAAAACAAAGGAGTAATATCAGATTTTGATTGGATGAGATAATAATGAGGAATTGAAAGTAGGGAGGAGATGTAAAGACCATTTAGGAGTAATCCAGGTGATGAATGAAGAATTCAGGCAGAAAATTGGAGGAGGTTGGGACAGAAGGTTGAAGAAGAAATGGATATGAGAGACATTTTGGCAATTGGTAGGAATTGATAAAATTAGATGTGGCTTTAAAAATTCCAACTTGAGGTGAGGGAATTTTATTTCTATAGCAGATTGCACATAGTGTGAGACATAGAATGAGTGTCTGAGAAATCCATAAAGAAAAGGGTTGGTGGGAGGTAAATGGAGTGGGACAGTTACTGATGGAGGGTCTTGACTGCAAGTCGTTCAGGTTCTTGGCATTTTCAACAAAGATTTGTACAAAACACAGCAAAGCAAGGAAGGAATGAAGCAACAAAAGCAGAGATTTATTGAAAATGGAAATACAATCTCCAGGGTGAGAGCGGGCCCAAGCAGCGGCTCAGGGGCCCTGGTTACAGGATCTTCTGGTGTCCAAATACCCTCTAGAGATTTTCCATTGGCCAGTTGGTGTATACCCCATGCAAATGAAGTAGTGGCCCATGATCAGTCTAATTAATTGGTTAATTGGTTACAGAGGGCAACCAATCAGAAGCTGAAGTGAAGTTACAAAGTAACACCCTACTCAAATGTCTGACTAGTTACAGAAAGCAAAGGGAGTAGCCTCTGGTCCTTTCCTTACTTAGGTGTGGAAAGTTCGAGTTTTCCTTTTGATTTAGTTCTAGGAAGTCACTGTGAGTTGGCCTTAAGTTCCCTGACTTGGGATTAATGTTTTAAACAAACTCTTATATATATACATGACAAGTGTTGAAAAGTTCTTTCTGAAAATGTGTGAACTTGATTTTGTATTGTGTTCCAAATACAGTGTTAGATATAAATAGTGTAACAACTAGCCTATCTGTAGGGAACATTATGGAATAGGTGGGAATTTAAGAGAATATATTGAATATATTGCCCAAATGATAGAGACCCTGCGTACCAGCAGTGGTCAGGAAGGGGCAAGATCGTTTTCTTTGAATGGGGCCAGCCTGGCTAGTTCAGGAAATGTCATGAGATAAATGACCGTTTTCATTTGTACTGTCTGTTTGCACATGTTATTTAATTCATGTACTCTAATTTTTCATTTTAGGGCAACAATAGTTTCACTGGAAGACTTTGAACAGAGGCTAAATCAGGCCATTGAACGAAATGCATTTTTAGAAAGTGAACTTGATGAAAAGGAATCTTTGTTGGTCTCTGTGCAGAGGTTAAAGGATGAAGCAAGAGGTAAAATTTATAACTTAAAGAATATAGTTGACCCTTGAACAATGTGGATTTGAACTATGTGGGTCCACTTTGACTTTTTTTCAACCAAACACAGATTGAAAATACAGTATACACAGCCTTCAAAACCCTGTATATGGAGGACTGACTTTTCATATTTATGGGCCAAGTGTGGGACTTGAGTATGTGCCAATTTTGGTGTAGGTGGGGGTCCTAGAACCAGTCCCCATGTATACTGAGGGACAACTGTCATCCCTTACCTTCTTGACCAAGAAGAAGCTTAGGGTCAACTTTTTCAAAGCTATACTTTTTTTTTTTTTTGAGATGAAGTCTTGCTCTGTTGCCCCAGCTGGAGTGCAGTGGCATGATCTCTGCTCACTGCAGCCTCTACCTCCCAGGCTCAGGCAATTCTCCTGTCTCAGCCTCCCGAGTAGCTGGGATTACAGGTGCCTACCAGCATGCCTGGCTAACTTTTGTATTTTTAATAGAGACGGGGTTTCACCATGTTGGCCAGGCTGGTCTCGAATTTCTGACCTCAAATAATCTGCTTGCCTTGGCCTCCCAAAGTGCTGAGATGACAGGCATGAACCACCATGCCCGGACGAAGCTATACTTTTTTTTGAAAGAAAAAGAAAAGGAGAAAGAGCAAAAGAAAAAAAAAAAGAAAAAATAAAGAATGAAAGAAAGAAAGAGGGAGAGAGAACGGGATTCTTGTTTTATTGCCCAGGCTAGAATGCAGTCTAAAAATGGGTATTAAAAACCTCTTTTATGCCAATAATTGTGCTTAACAATGGAGACAGGAAGGAATAGGGGATGAAAATAACAAGCAGCCAACCAATATTTTATTTAAACCTGTGAAATGCTATGCAATTGCTGAGGAATGATTTACTTCCAATTATGTGGTCACTTTTAAAGTAAGTGTAATGTGATACTGAGAAAAATGTATGTTTTGTGGATTTGGGGAGGAGCGTTCTGTAAATATTTGTTAAGTTTACTTGTTCCAGGTCTGAGTGCAAGTCCTGGATATCCTTGTTAATTTTCTATCTCGTCGATCTGTCTAATATTGACAGTGTAATGTTAAAGACTTCCACTTTTATTGTGTGGAGTCTAAGTCTCTTTGTAAGTCATTAAGAACTTGCCCTATGTATCTGGGTGCTCCTGTATTGGGTGCGTATATATTTAGGATCGTTAGCTCTTCTTGTTGCATTGATCCTTTCACCACCATATAATGTCCCACTTTGTTTCTTATGTTCTTTGTTGTTTTAAAGTCTGTTTTATCAGAGATGAAAATCGCAGCTTCTGGTAATGCTAGCTGGCTGTTTTGCCCATTAGTTGATGTAGATTCTTCATTATGGTGATGCTCTTTACCTTTTGGTATGTTTTTGGAATGGCTGATACTGGTTGTTCCCATCTATGGAAACTTCTGAAAGTTCCCATCTATGGAAGCTTCTGAAAGAAGCTCTTGTAAAGCAGGCCTGATGGTGATGAAATCTCTGAGTACTTGCTTGTTCGCAAAAAATTTTATTTTTCCTTCACTTATGAAGCTTAGTTTGGCTGGATGTGAAATTCTAGGCTGAAAGTTCTTTTCTTTAAGGATGTTGTATGTTGGCCCCCACTCTCTTCTGGCCTGCAGGGTCTCCACTGAGAGATCTGCTGTGAGTCTGATGGGCTTCCCTTTGTGGGTAACCCGACCCTTCTCTCTGGCTGCCCTTAGCATTTTC
>PVKP010008232.1:0-73497 GCA_004027715.1 Plecturocebus donacophilus | reverse complement strand
CATTTTTGCAAAACAGAATATTAAGGCTGCCTTGTGTATGAGATCTGATTCAGGGTTGACAACAGGCTAAGGCACATGGCACAGCCAGGATCTGATCCCCAATTTTCCAATTCCAGCTACCTTTGAAACCCAGCTGTGACATCCATATAGAAGAATGCTACTTCCCCACCTTTAACTGTTAAGTAACTATTCAATCAAAATTATACACTACCGCCTTGCTCCAAACCAGAGAAATCACGGCTGAAATGCTGTTATTGAGAAAGCAGAGTACTGAGAATCCCACAGTCAGTTCGTTACTTTACCTCCCTCCTCCTTGCGTGGCTCTTTCCCTCTAGAAGATTACAAAGGTAATACTGCCGCCAACATTAAACGAACCCATAACCGGTGTCCCAGTCATTCCTCAAGCCCTCACGCTCAAGGCTCCACACATCTACACCTTCAGTTTGGTCAGTCCTCACCCCACTGGGTCCTCACCTTCTCCAGAGGGTGCACTAGGAGTGGCTGAGCCAAGTCTTCTCTCCTGGACCCACCTACCACCACCTGCCCTTTGGTTGATTACACTCATTATCATCCCCAGCTGAGTCCTGCTCCCAGCCCCGCTGGGTTCTGGTTTCTGCATTCTACAAAGACAAGCAATATCCTTTTAAAAAAAAAAAAAAAAAAAAAGGCCGGGCGCAGTGGCTCATGCCATAATCCCAGGGCTTTGGGAGGCCGAGGTAGGCAGATTGCAAATTTGGACATAGTAAGATACCAGGCCTTGGCTTGTGCTTGGTCTTTATATGTTAAAAGTTTTCTGTCTTATTTCACAATATAAAGCTACCAGCTGTTCCTGCTTGCTGCTGTCAGCTCTGCACTAGATGCTGGTGTAGTCACTGGACTAGACAGTGGAGTTTCTTGCTGTCAGCCTCATTTCTGTAATTACTGTAAACTAGAAAATCAAATGGGCTGGGTGCCGAGGCAGGCAGATCACGAGGCCAGGATTACGAGACCAGCCTGACACCTGTAATCCCACCACTTTGGGAAGCTGAGGTTGGAGGATCACCTAAGCCCAGGAGATTGAGACCAGCCTTGGCAACATAGTGAGATCCTGTCTCTATTAAAAATAATAAATAAATAGGCAGGGCACAGTGGCTCATGCCTGTAATCACAGTACTTTGGGAAGCTGAGGTGGGTGGATCACCTGAAGTCAAGAGTTCGAGATCAGCCTGGCCAACACGGCGAAACCCCGTCTGTACTAAAAATACAAAAATTAGCCAGGTGTGGTGGTGCATGCCTGTAATCCCAGCTACTCAGGAAGCCGAGGCAGGAGAATCGCTTCAACCTGGGAGGTGGCAGTTACTGTGAGCTGAGATTGCACCACTGCATGCCAGCCTGAGTGATAGAGACTCTGTCTCAATAAATAAGAATAAAATAAAATGACTAAGGTTCTTAAGACAGTGTCTGAGAGATAAAGCTGAGTTCATTCTCGAGTGCATACGTTGCACTGGATTTCACACGTGGGCTTTGGAAGAAACCTGTCTGCATTCATGTGACAGGAGGAAGCTGGCACTGCTGACCCTGTCCGATCACCAGCCTGTCAACACCTGGGAGCTCTTGCCCACCCATACACACACCCCACCAACACCCAGAAGGCCTGACACACCCTAACAAGCCCCTGGATTTGGTTGCTCACACCCTTGACCGATTCCCCAGCCATGATCACCTGGCTTCCCCCAAAGGCCTGCCTCTTTTAATCCTCCATTTGCTCCTCCCAAACCGATCTTGTCACAATGACTTGGCTGTGCAGGAGCCTTTGGTACTCACTTTCTGTTTTTTACCAGCCATGTTTAGGAATAAAGGAAGGTCCTGGGCAAGTAACTTTAAGTAAGTACCTGATTGGGCTGGGCACAGTGGCTCATGCCTGTAATCCCAGCACTTTGGGAGGCCGAGGTGGGCAGATAATGAGGTCAGGTGTTCGAGACCAGCCTGACCAACATGGTAAAATCCCATCTCTACTAAAAAAAAATATATAAAAACTAGCTGGGCGTGGTGGTGGGTGCCTGTAATCCTAGCTACTCAGGAGGCTGAGGTAGAAGAAGTGCTTGAACCCGGGAGGTAGAGGTTGCGATGAGCTGAGATGGCGCCACTGCACTCCAGCCTGGGCAACAAGAGCAAAACTCCATCTCAAAAAAACAAAAAAGGCTGAGTGCAGTGGCTCACACCTGTAATCTTAGCACTTTGGGAGGCTGAGGCGGGCGAATCACACGGTCAAGAGATTGAGACCATCCTGGCCAACATGGTGAAACCCTATCTCTACCAAAAAAATACAGAAATTAGCTGGGCATGGTGGTGTGCGCCTGTAGTCCCAGCTACTCAGGAGGATGTGGCAGGAGAATTGCCAGAACTCAGGAGGCGGACATTGCAGTGAGCTGAGATTGAACCACTGTACTCCAGCCTGGAGCCTGGTGACAGAGTGAGACTGTCTCAAAAAAAAAGGTAAAATTAAAGTTGTACAGTGACCTATTTATGTAGGTTGGACAAGGCGTATCAATTTCATGAGGGCAGAGCCATATCTTCCCTGTCCACATTTGAATCTGCTGCTTCCCATGGTACCAGCTACGTGCAGGCACTCAAAACGTTTGTTGAAATAAATGTCTAACTCAAGGTGAAGAGCCATTCTAGGACATCAGCTACCCGTCATCAATCCTCCTCCAATAAACCAGACAGTTGCTGTATCTGCTTTCCATTTCAGAGTTGGTTGATACCCATGCCATACCTGTGTATATAGGGACACACGGCTGCCAAATTCTGACAGCTCCTGTCTCCTTTCTAAACTGTTCGGATTTCATGTGTTGTTGTATGTCTTGTGACTACTGTATTGTATTCATCTGATTTCATTAGTTAAAAGTGTGATGACCATACAATGTATTGTGCATGGAAGAATGCTTTGGAGAGTGACAGTGGTGCTATTAATAATCACACTGGGACAACGGTGAGGCAACCTGGGACATTCGGTCATACTAATTTTAAAGAATGTGATAAAGAATCTCTGCTTGACCAAAGTGAATTTCACCTACATATCCTGGGCCTAAAATAAGAATAGAAGAATTTTGAGCAAAAGTTCAACGTGACAAAGGCACAGCAGTGACCCTGTTCTATTTCAGGTTTTACCATCAGAGGCACAAATGCTAATGGGAGGAAGCCTGGCTGATTCCAAAGGCGACTGCTTAAAGATAAAACAATTTGCCTTCATTGGAAGCAGAAAATGTGGGTTGGAGAATTACAAGAGTTTTTCCATACAACTTTAAACTTTTCTTAGTAACCAGGCAAGATTCCTGAGCCAGAATCTTTTAGCCAAACATTTCCCTGTACAGATTTCTCATGGAAGTCAAATTAACAGGAAGATGAAAAGCCACAAGAACTGGACTCAACACTGTTAATTACTGTAAGAAACCGATGTCACAAACCTGCGCACGCACCCCCTGATCCCAAAGTTGAAATTTTAAATGGTAATGACAGACACTCAATAAATAGTTATTAAACAAACTTAATTCTGATTATAAACACATTTTCCAAAATGCTTTGCTGTTTATATTCAGTGGGTCTATTCTTTTAGACATTTTGCTCTGTAGATATGACTCTTACTATAGGGAAATACATTCTAGCAAAATTCATTATACCTCAAATTTTATTTTATTTGTTTCTCACTGATTTCAACTACAAATGTGGGATTTCCCCTACTGGAAAAATACATTGGAAGAAGACAACTATGCCAAAATAACTCTCTAATATGAAGTTGGATGTAAAGTTTTATTATGTCATTTTATAGAAACAGGGTCTCACGATGTGCCCACACTGGTCTCAAAACTCCTGGCCTCAGCCTATCTTCTTACCTAGATCTCCTAAAGAACTGAGATTACAAACATGAGACATTGCCTGACCCCACTGAAATATTTCAGAATCTCAAATTTTCTATTCCTACATTCCTTAAGGAGGACACATAAAGTCAAAATAAATAACTTTCCATTTTAAGGAATATGAACACTCCAACTAGGCCAATTGATTTCAATTCAGCTATAATCACTGAGAGCCAGGCATGGTCAGACGTTTTGCTAGGTGCTGGAGATATCAAGCTGCTACCAGTAATATCTAAAAATTGGCTCATGGATATACACAGCCAAACTGGCAAACTGGCTTCATAGTTTCCCAAATCGATAAAGGACTCTACAATAATCAGGGCATAAAAATTATCTAGCAAAGTAACAGCAAGTACCTCTGACCATGACAACAGTTTCAGACATTGAGACAAAATTATTCATACACGCATATGATGGAATTCCTTCACTTACTCTGTGATCATTCATTTGCAAACTCTCTTTCCTGATCATTTCTCCAATGAATGAATATTATTACTACTATTACCTAACATAATTCTACTTAAGAACCCTCATATAAATGGGTTATGCAAAAACGGTATCAATCATGTATCTTTAATTTCCTAGATTTCACAATTTAGCTAATTCAAATTTATAGCTGTCACTGTTTATATTTTGAGTTTATATTGGAGAATTATACAGAATTGCATTGAAATATTTCTCAAGCCTGTTACCAAAATGTCATCAAAAGATACTTCACAAAATGGGATCCTTCTGTCCTTGCTCATTCACTTTATTCCTTGTTTAAAAGATACTGAATGTAAATGCTTTCAACTGAAGATTTTTTTTAAGATATGGTTGTCTTATATATTTAAATTGGCTACTAGAACCCAAATGCCAGATTTCAAAAGCAGTTTCCCAAATGTTACATGCAGCTGTCAAGTGTAGATCAAGAAATGAGCAAGATGACAAAGACAAAGCCTTGTAGGATACAGAGCACACAGGAGCTCTCAGGAGCTTTGAACTTGGTCCAAGAGACACAATTATCTGGGGAGAAGTGGGCCCAGTGGAGAAAGCTGGTCAGGGTACATATGAGTTTTAGTTATACTAAAAATCTCTCCAGAAATTCAATCCAGCCGAAATCTAAGGTATAATCACTAGGAAAACTAAAAATGTTCCAGACTAAAAGAACTCACTGGGGTAGACATTGGCCATACAAATGAAAAGAACGTTACATTCCTTTAGTTTGTCAAACTTAAATCAATGATCTTGAATAAAAATAGATTGTGTGTTTTATAGTCAACCAACTGTCTTCTTTTTAAAAATCTTTGAGAACATGGCAGAAGTGAAATCAGATGGAGAAGATGGTTACATGTCAGAGAGCTGAAAGAACATAAAAATAGCTTTAAACATAATTTGGTTGATAAAATATTTTTCAACAAGGATTTCCATTATTTAACTTGATACAACTCATTACAAAATCTATGTAGAGTCAACAGATAAATGCTGGATCCAGACCCACATAGGGTTTTGTAGGTCCCTACATACTTTTCCACATTATTAAGAATTCATGTCATGCTGAAATCTACAGACTTAATTAGCAAGATGAAGTATTGTTTTAGGAAAGTAAAGTGAAATAACTCAAAATCTGAAAAGACAAATGGCAGAGCATGGGATCTGAACACACAGTGTGTGGTTATGAAGAGAAATTCACATCACAGATGGTGAAAAAAAGGACACAGGCCCCCAGTAAATTTCCATCATAGGGTCAGCCACAAACTCTCTTGATCCAAACTATGTGGAATGGATGTTAAGAACACAGGACTTCCCATCAGATACTCCTCGGTTAGAACCCACCTTTTGCCCAAATTAGCTGTGTAACTTGGGCTAAACCGTTTGTTTCCTCATCTGTCAAGTGAAATGATAGTTCCTATTCTCATGTGGTTCTTATAAGGATAAATTAATTTAAGTAAAGCATTCAGTATAGCAAATACTCAGTACGTAGAAATTATTACAATTATTATACAATATCCCTGACACCACCATAATAATCAGTAACACCTTCACACCTTTAGCAACACTCCACAATACTGGGATGAATAGAAAAGCAAAAGAGAGCAAGCCGCCACCTGTAGGTATCTGGAAAAGCCCAGCGAGGCCCAGGCCGCAGGTGAAATTCACACACATTCTAGGATATGGAGCCATCAGTCCATGTCCTGGCTCTGCTAATTAGGGATACAAGATAAAATACAGGATGCCTGGTTAAGATGGAATTTCAGACACATTTATATTTTAAAAATTATTCATTATTTATCTGAAAGTCAAAAGTAACTGAGTGTCCTGTATTTTCATTTGTGAAACCTAGCAACCCAATCTCTAATGCCCCTTTTCTCTCACTCATTCACTTAAAAGAACCTGAGGGAATTCTGTTTTATCTTCAACTCCCTGACATCGAGAATGTGATTTCTAGCAACAAAACAAACAGCACCATTCATTTACAAAAGTTGTATTAAGTTTCCCCAAATTTCCAAGGAACTTTTAGCCTATCATGGCATTTGATGCTCATTGTAAACAGCTGCTACCTTCACTCCTGCTTTACAGCTGATGAAACCACACAGAAAGGTGAGCTGTCATCATTTCACCACTGTTGCTAACTAAGTCCTCTACAATCATTTGCCACATTATCAGATTCCATATATCTTCCCTCAGCCAAGGAGATTTTAAAAAGCTTTATTTTGCATTATGAAACAAAGCACGTTAAACGTGCTTTTCAAATTCCTTCCTCTTCTCCCCAATTTGACATACTGAGTTCTTATTGATGGGCTGGAAAATCTTTCAGGTGCCTTCCAGCTCTAATTTTCTTTGATCTATGACCCACAAAGTTGCTAAATCCCAAGGCCAATTTGTTCAAGAATCTCTGACAGAGTTTGTGTCTCCAGACAGCCTCACAGCCTGCTGTTATTTGCCCTTCCCTTTGCAAGACAAACTGCTACACTAAAAGAATGCGAAGGTTCCACAGGGCTGGAGCCTCTCACTACAACCATGTTGCTCATCACCTGTAACACCCGGCTGCATTCAGCATTACGCTCGAGGGCAACCAGGGCTTGAGGGCGGGGCTGCTTCAGCTCATTTACCTCCAAGTCACCTCCCTCCGTAGCAGGAGCCACTTCTTCGAAGGCAGTCTTGGCTTTTCTCTGCACAAAGCACCCTCTTTTTCCTCCACAGATACTTGTCTCTACCTCTGCCTCTTCCAGCACAGTAAAAACAGCACATCAACTCTTGAGTAGTAACACCTTCAAATAATATCCCTATGCCAATATATCCATTCAGTCCTTGCTACTGGGTTATTTCTTGAATGGCTACTTTTTTCCCATCCTTACTTTTCTATGTTTATCCACAACAATGCTCTCTGGTTTTCTTTTTATTTTTTGAGACAGAATCTCACTTTGTCACCCAGGCTGGAGTGCAGTGGTGTGACATCAACTCACTGTAACCTCCACCTCCTGGGTTCAAGTGATTCTTGTACCTCAGCTTGCCAAGTAGCTGGGATCACAGGCATGTGACACCACGCCTGGCTAATTTTTAGTAGAAACAGGGTTTTGCTATGTTGGCCAGGCTGGTCTCGAACTCCTGGTCTCTGGTGATCCACCTGCCTCAGCTTCCCAAAGCATTGGGATTATAGGTGTGAGCCATGGCACCTAGACAGAAAATTAGAACTGTGTTTCTACCTGGTTTTGGACCAGTTGTTTCATTTTATTTATTTTTAAATTTTTTATTATTTTATTTATTTTTCTTAGAGATGGGGTCTTGCTCTGTCAATGGGCTGGAGTACAGCGGTGTGATAATAGCTCACTGCAGCCTCAAACTCCTGACCTCCAGGGATCCTCCCATCTCAGCCACCAGAGTAAATGGGACTACAGGTGTGTGCCACCATGCCCAGCTAATCTTTATATATATATAAAAATAAGATGGGGTCTTGCTATGTTGCCTAGATTGGTCTAGAACTCCTGGCTTCAAGCAATCCTCCTGCCTCGGCCTCCCAAAATGCTGGAATAATAGGCATGAGTTACTGTGCCCAGCTGCTGTCTGATTTTGTATAAATAATATAAGATGGCAAAGACTTGGCTTTTAATAGTTTTATCCCATATTCAGCCCATTAGCAATATACATATGTTGTGAAACATATGCTTTCCTGAAATTCAGTACTGCTAAAAAGAGAGGGAGACTTTAAATCTAAAGCTGCTCTCCCCAATTCCATTTCCATCTTCTAGTATCTTCTAGTATACTTTTCTTAAAAATGAATATTAACAACAAGTAGGGTCTGATATTCCTAAAGTCTGTAGTCTTAATTCTTTTTCTCTAGAATCTAGATCAGGAAAAAAATAATAGTTACCATGTATTTAAATGCTTTCCACATGCCAGTTCTATTCTAAGTATCATCATACTACTATATAATGTTATAAACTTTCTGAAACAGATGTAAAACTGAGGCACAGGGAAACTGAGTAACTTGCCTGATGCTGTAAGACCAGGGAGAGACAGAAGTTAGGCTCCAAAGATATGCTCTTTACCCATGCAGCATCTGAATGCCCTCAATTAAAATGCTGTAGCTAATATTCTCCATGTGGAACAGGCCTGGGCAGAAGGAAGGGGATGCTAGCATAAAATTTTAAAAAAGGTAAGATAAAATCATTCTTTCTCCCTTTGACCTTGCAGACGATCCTTTCTGATCAAGGCTAGGGAGGTGAGAAAGACTCTGGTGGTTAAAGAGATGATGTTCCAAAGAGCAGAAAGGGGTGCTGCGGGATCGAAAGACAACTTTTGGCTTTCTCAGCCTTTTTCCTGAGACCACTCTTGTTGAACATGACTCTACTAGTTAAGGAGGTCAGAATGTATCCATAATCTGAACCGGGGCACCTACTGCTGACAGACTCCTATGCCTACAAGAGAAATTGGAAGCTCTTAGCTGGGCAGTGAAGGCCCCTCACAACTGTAGGGGACAAGCTGAGCTGCTCCCTGCTCTCCATTCACTCCAAGCCCTTTCAGGCCTTCGAGTAACCCCTGCAAATGCACTTCACTTCCAGCAAGCTGCAGGACGCTGGGCAAGTGCCAGTTTCTCTCATTGCCTTCTCTACTCCACCCCTTTCCATGGTGGCCATTCATGGATGCATTTCCACAACATGATGCTCACATCTCTGCCACGGCACCAATCACTCTGTCCAGTAATTACCTTCCCAACTGCACTGTGGATTCCTCAAGGGCAGAGACCTTGCTTTTTTTTGAGTGTGCCTGGTGCTTATGTGTTTGTTGAATAAATGCATTCAGTGTAGGGATGATACATTCATTCAAGTCCTAATCAGATTAAAATCTTAGAATTTTAAAATTATACAGAGTATTTTCCAAGTTTAGAGCTTCCATATACCCAGAAGGAATGCCAATCATCCACAAGCATACATTTAATAAATTAATTTTTGTCTTCAAATTCTTCTATTAATATGCAACAAAATTACTGTATTATTTAAGCATTTGAATGAAGAAAAGCATTAAGTAAAATTATTCTGGCTGGGCATGGTGGCTCAAACCTGTCATCCCAGCACTTTGGCAGGACGCAGCAGGTGGATCAACTGACGTCAGGAATTTGAGACCAGCCTGGCCAACATGGTGAAACCCCGTCTCTATTAAAAATACAAAAATTAGCTGGGCATGGTGGTACGTGCCTGTAATCTCAGCTACTCAGGAGGCTGAGGCAGGAGAATTGCTTGAACCCTGGAGATGGAGGTTGCAGTGAGCCAAGATTGTACCATTGCAATCCAGCCTGGGCGACAGAGTGACACCCTGTCTAAAACTAAACAACAACAAAAACCTTAATATTCCAAAAGTTACAAGAGTTTATCATAGTGGAAAAAGTTACTGAAAAGTGAACTAAATAGTATTCCATTTCCTGAGCCTCCACAAAAAAATTATTTGCAAAACATATCTCAATACAATGTCATTCTGGTAACTAAAATAAGTTCAGAAACTGATGTTTTATCTCCAATAGCCTTATTTATTAAACTTATAAAATACCTGGAAAACAGTGAAAAGTAATAATTCTTTTTATCTGTTAAAAAAAATCCAAGCACTTTGGAGGCCAAGGCGGGCGGATCACCTGAGGTTGGGAGTTCAAGAACAGCCTGACCAACATGGTGAAACCCCATCTTTATTAAAAAAAAATAATAATAAATAAATAAATAAATAAATAAGCAGCCTCTAAGTTAATAAAATAGGTGGTGATGCCGTGTATTCCAGGAGAAGCTCCCCCGTGTCTCCCAGCCATCAGACCACCTGGATTATTGGACATAATTCAGCATTCTGGACTCACTACACATAATAGACCCTAATATAACTGGAAGAAACATACAAAAAAGAGGCCTATTTCCATCTTTGATAGCTGATTTATACAAGTTAACATACAGTCACATTTAAGAAATAGCTGGCATCATATTGTACTATGGAATGTTCTATTCCAGGCTATTTCACTTTTGTGTGTGTTTTGGGGTGGAGGGGCAAGAGGGGGTATTCACAAATGTGACTAATTAAAAACTCTGAGCATGGACTGGGTGAGGCGGCTCATGCCTGTAAACCCAGCACTTTGGGAGGCCGAGGCAGGTGGATCACCTAAGGTCAGGAGTTTGAGACCAGCCCGGCCAGCATGGCGAAACCCTGTCTCTACTAAAAATACAAAAATTAGCAGGGCGTGGTGGCACATGCCTGAATCCCAGCTACTTGGGAGGCAGAGACAGGAGAATTGTTTGAACCCAGGAGGCAGAGGTTGCAGTGAGCTGAGATCATGCCACCACACTCCAGCCTGGGTGACAGAACAAGACTCCATCTCGGGGAAAAAAAAATCTGAGCATAGATTTTTGGGTATAATATGATGCATAATTTCAAGGAATATCATGGTCAACCTTATTCTTAACACCCTTTGCCTAAGAAATATATGGCTCTTAAGTTAATCAGGGAGATGGTGTAGTTTACAGCCTTCCATCTATTCTAAGGAACCCCTACCATCCCTAAAGAAAGGTCAGATGTTTATGAGGCATCACATTTGGGTAATTTTTCTGCCAGCTCACATACCTGTAATAGATGATAGCAAGTTGGAACCAAAATGTCTCACTGCAGTTGGTTTATTCCACCTACATAGAGGCAGTGTCTATGTAGATAATTGCTTAGGGATATGGGGCTTAAAAGTATACAGGGAACATAAAAATTTTAACTATTACCAGTCTCACCTTTCAAGACCAAATTTATACCTATAAAAATGTGTCTATATATTTCTATGCCAGATATTGGTTTCCCTCACTCTGAACTGGTATGTGATAATAAACTTTGATTACATAGAATTTGAAAGTTAAGCCAGGCATGGTGGCTCATGCCTGTACTCCGAGCACTTTGGGAGGCCAAGGCGGGCAGAGTGTCTGAGCTCAGGAGTTCGAGACCTGCCTGGGCAACATGGTGAAACCCCACCTCAACTAAAAAAATACAAAAAATTAGCCAGGCATGGTAGCGCGTGCCTGTAGTCCCAGCTACTCGGGAGGCTGAGGCAGGATAATTGATTGAACCCGGGAGGCAGCGGTTGCAGTGAGCCTGATTGCGCCACTGTACTCCAGCCTGGGTGACAGAGCAAGACTGTCTCCTCATCCTTCTCCCCGCAAAAAAGAAAGTTAATAAAGTTAATAGAGTCCAAATACAATCAAATTACTGTTTTAAATTGTTTAATTGGGTCTATTGAACACAAATGCATAAATGCCTTATAAATGACATAACAGATCTCTAATATAAAAAAAAACTATAAAAATTGGAATATTATAAATACTGAAAAAAAAAACCTGTATTTTGTGACTTTCACTGAAACTAGGACATTTAATTGCAAAAAAGAATCAATGAGTCACTAAAAACAGCAACTAAAAATATGATTATATACTCCATAGAAAAAGTTCCAGATTAAAAAAAAAAACTCATTGTACTACACAAATGAGCACAGGAAGAGCTAGCTTTAAAGAACAATATGTAGAGAAAATTGAAATCATTAAAGATTCTATACACATCTGGTTCCTTGACATAGATGTCATTCATTGAGAGTGAGTGAAAACACAGAATAAACTCTACTTTGATCCTCAGAGAGCAGTCAATAGAGTAAGGTCTAAGAATTCAGCTACCATGTCCCAGCATGAGTTCTACTAAGGAAAAAAATGGGTACGTAATTATAGCAGATTGAGTATTTATTACATTCTAGGTACTATTTTAAGTACTTTACCTATGTAACTCAGTGACTGCATGCCACAATGCTATGAGGCAGGAACTACCATCAACCTCATTTTACAGACATGGAAACAGATGCAGAAAGGATAACTATAACATAACCTTACAACTAGTAAGTGGCAGAGTCATATTTCAAATCCAGGCACTCTCACCAGGAACCATGTTCCTAACCACTGTAATGCACCCTCTGCATTGTTAGAGTGTTAGAGCTGAAGGGACCCATGAAAACACCTACACTGTATTCTCCTTCTGTAAACTGAGGCTCAATCACTTTGTCCTATGATCCCCTGCTGCTTGCTCCATTCACCACAGCCCTTTATCACTTTTTACAGCCACCTTCACAGTAACTCGGGTCATTGCACAGGGTTAGTTGCAGATTTACACATTTGCTTTGACTATCTGGTAAGTACACCATTGCAGTTTTATAACAAACAAGCATTTGTTCAATTCTCACATACTCCTCTGTTATTAGAATCCTCTGTGGTGATAATCTTATAAAACAATATTCTATGAATATTTTGTTGGTACACTCAGAAAATCAAACACTGTGTAATGGTGCAAAGGTCTAAACAGTTTTAATAAGTAAAATTGCATTCTTAAATAGATGACAGTACTGAAAAGAATACCTTTGAAATGATTTTGGATTCACAAATCAAATGTTAAAATAGACCAAAAGTCTTCCCACCCCACCTCAGATGCTGACTCTGATGTTAAAGTTCTTTCAAACTCTGAAACTGAGAGTGTGAATGGCTGTTTCTGTGAAATCATAGTTTCTCGTGCTTCAGCTGATTCTCCTCAGTATACTACGGGACGGTATGCCGGGGCACTACTCTACTTCATCAGAATATGCTCTCATTATGTGGACAGACAGTAACAGATGACTCTCAGGTGATGATAGACAAGTGATTTTGTTTTAAAAGGTGAGGTGGGAGTGGGGTCGGAATTTAGTTAAGTTCTCAGAAATACCAATGATGGTTATTAGCTTTAACATTGTAGGATAACTAGCTCATCCCTAGAAGCAAGCCCTGGGTTTCCTTTTATAGATGCACAGTGACCTCTACTGGTACAAATATGAAATCCCAAAATGCAATTTCCTCCATAAGTGATTTTTCAGAGGCACAATTAAGAATATTTATTCTTTTTAAATGACACAAAAAAGAAAATATGTAATTAAAAAAACAAAAAAGAATACTCATTTTTGAAATCTCTCATAATTTTCAATTAATGAGATCTCCTCCTCTACCAGAATTAGACATTTCAATTAAAGTAGACCATACACATAGTATCACAGAATGAAAAGAACTAAACAGTACTCTAATTTAAAAATCTTGGCACTAAGTGTCATGGCGTCAAAGCTGCTATAAAAAATAACTATTTTGGAATAACTCCAATGTACCCAAAAAGTGCCAAAGGTACCAATTCTAGAAGAATTATCGAGTATATTTAAAATTTGCAAAAGGCTTCCAAACTTTCCATTGTCGAATGCTAAGTGGCTCACCTTCTCGTGAATATTTTACTTCCTTGATTTTAAAACAACAGTTAAAGCTTTGGTTTTCTCTCTTGACTCCCAAAGACTATCAGAAATAAATTGTAGGTAGGTTTACTCCATTTATAGAAACATCCAATAGGCAAGTTTTACCTACATGTAAAACAACACCAAGTGAGAGACTGACGTCAAAGACAGCCTCCATATGTGTCATTATTTGTCATGCACATCAAAATACTGTATATGAGTTCAAAGGAAAATGAGTTTTTGAAAACCCATAGCAATATTTTTAATTCTTGTAGGCTGCAATTATTTCCTTCAAACTATATTTCCATAACTTTCCACTGCAGAAAATGAAGTAGAAAAGAATTTAAAATGATACTTTTCAGCGAGGAATACTCAAACCAACTTTCATTTGAATAGTGGGAGAATACAGCTTCCTTAATCTTGCCCATTTTCTTTGTTTTAACCAAGTCTAATAAAAATAGTTGCGAACTATTGAGTTAGCCAGTTTTTGCCCAAAATATATATCACAGAGTTCCTTTTCAATAAATTATTCATTGCCTAGACGAGAGTAATGAATTAGGAAAAATGAAGACATTTCTACTTAACTTCGATAACTAGGATTTGCACATGTGTATAGCACATTTCCTTTTCACTATTTCTATTTATTAATTTATCAGACCACATTTGTGTGCCATCATGCCCAGCTAATTTTTGTATTTTTAGTAGAGACAGGGTTTTGCCACGTTGGCCAGGCTGGTCTCAAACTCCTGACTTCAGGTGATCTGCCCATCTTGGCCTCCCAAAGTGCTGGGATTATAGGCATTAGCCACTGCGCCAGCCTATAAGGACATATTTAACCCTAAAATAATGGAGATTTTACTAAAAAATGATTTAAAATCTTCATACAACTCCCTACCGCCTCCCCTGCCCACATAACAATATTTGTAGTCACTTTGCGGGCCCCGCTTCTGTAGACCTGTAAATATCTTCTTTCTCCTTTCATTTTTTGGGCATAGGATGGGGGAAAAGTATGTTTCCGGCTCAAGGAATATCCATAGAAACCATTGTGAAAGCAATTACTGGACCAGGTGCCATGGTTTATACTTGTAATCTCAGCACTTTAGGAGGCCAAGGTAGGAGGATTGCAAAGGCCCCAGGAGATTGAGACCAGCCTGGGCAACATAGGAAGATCTCACCTCTATAAATAATTTTAAAAATTAGCTGGGCATGGGCATGATGGTTCCTTTCTGTGGTCCCAGCTACTCGGAAGGCTGAGGCAAGAGAATCGCTTGAGCTAAGGCTGTCAAAGCTACAGTGAGCTGAGATCATGCCACTGCACTCAGACCCTATCTCAAAAAAAAAAAAAAAAAACCCAAAAAACAAAACAAAACAAAACAACAATTGCCACCATGCAACTCCTATTCAACTGTATCAGTAAAATATGTCCTAGGATCACATAGTGAATAGACACATACTAACAGCTTTCAGTAGTGAAAGGTGAAGAGAAATAGTGAAATCCCATGGTGAGGCCATCAAGGCCTGGCCTCTGTTTTGTACTCTCTCCTCTCAGCCTACAGGATAATGCTTTACTCACACAAGGATGACAAGGGACACTACAAAAGCAATTTTCTAAAAGTTAACTCTAATTCCCTGAAAACATTCATGGGTTTTAAAATTATAAACATTAAATCGCAGCTAGGCATGGTGGCTCATGCCTGTAATCACAACACTTTGGGAGGCCGAGGTGGGCGGATCACTTGAGGTCAGGAGTTTGAGACCAGCCTGACCAACCTGGAGAAATGCCCCCTCTACTAAAAATACAAAATTAGCCTATAATCCCAGCTACCTGGGAGGCTGAGGCAGGAGAATCGCTAGAACCCAGGAGGCAGAGGTTGCAGTGAGCCGAGATTGCACCACTGCACTCCAGCCTGGGTGACAAGAGTGAAACTCCATCTCAAAAAACAAAACAAAACATTACATCAAGAAATTCCATGTAACTACTGAAGCCCTGAGAGTGCTCTAAAATAACATGTCTAAGAAAAGAAAAATATTCTTCCAAACTCTGTCAAGACTGGGTACAACAGAGAGAAGAACAGGAAACAAGTGAAACCCTCCTCGGTAGAGGACTGGAACACCACGGGAAACTGCAGATACCAAGTACAAAAGAAAAACAGGAAACGTGGTTCTCAGGAGAAAATGGGTTAACTCAATTATGGCTAACCAAATAGCAGAATATTATGTAGGCATTACAAATGATGATCGGCTTATATGCTTGGGAAGCATCTAGAAGAACACATGAGGAACTAATCGTGGTTGCCTCTGCAGAAGAAGAATTAGAGTGGCTGGCTAATTATGAATTTTTTTACTTCATCTTCTTTGTTACTGGTCAAATAATTTATGATAAACATGTATTATTTTAAAAATAATACAGAGCCAGGCACGGTGGCTCACACCTGTAATCCCAGCACTTTGGGAGGGTGAGGCGGGCATATTATGAGGTCAAGACATCAAGACCATCCTGGCCAACATGGTGAAACCCCATCTCTACTAAAAAAAACACAAAAAATAGCTGGGCATGGTGGCGCACGCCTATAGTCCCAGCGACTCAGGAGGCTGAGGTGGGAGAATCGCTTGAACGTGGGAGGCGGAGGTTGCAGTGAGCCAAGATCGTGCCATTGCACTCCAGCTGGCAACAGGGCAAGACTCTGTCTCAAAAAAAATAAAATAAATAATAAAATAAAACAGACAAAAATATGAAATAAAGACCATTTTGAATGATGAGAAGAAAACAATGACTGTGCTGTGGATGGTGGAAAGAAAACAGGTATTATGAGATCAGTGTGAGAGACGTTTGCGGCAAAAAAATAGGACAGAGTACCTAACTTTTAACATTTTTGATCAGATGAAGCAATCTGATAAACTCATTTGTCAAAACAAACTAATATCAATTTGAAAAAATAAAGAATGAGTGAATTGAGTAAAGTGATAGGATTCTGGAAAGGAAATAAACCTTTACAGGAAAGTCACTCAGTGTGAGAATGTTAACATTTTTATATTTTCTATTTCCACAGCCAGTCTCACCTATTTTCTTATTTGTCTGCTTTAATCAAGGTATCACCCCAAATGTTAACCACTCCAAGAATTAGCAGTGAACCAAACTACATTCTCCTTCACTGGTGGAAGCTTCTGTTGCACAAATTTCAAAAGCCTTGTCAAAGGCAGAAACTAGTTAGCACAAAGAATGTGATGTCATAGGATAAACAATTTGCACAAATCCTCAAGATACTCGAATGACAAATTCTGTGCCTAGGATAACATTCTCCATGAGGACAAAGAAGGCAGTAAAAAAGTTTCAAGAACCACCACAATTTAAGCATGTGACATTGCTTTTAAATGTTCATCAAATGTTAAGGCTCCAAAATGCTATAATTGAGAGATTGTTTTTTCCTTTATTTTTTAAAAGCACTGTTCAAAAAACAAAAGCAACTACGTTATCCCATATGAAATTCCACAATATGAATTTTCAACTTAGCGACTAGTCTCGGTAATGATTAACTGGAATAAGGTAATGAGAGGAAGAAAACCAAAACCAGGTGGCGCTGTGGCTACAAACTACATAATGCTCACCTGCCTGACAGGGAACACAGGAGGGAGAGTCTGGGACCGAAGAGCAAGAATTCCATGTGGACTTGGAATTCTTGATCATTCAGCAGTCATTCATTTCAGTTAAGGGTAGATTTTGCTCTGGTGAAAATGTGTATGTGACAGAGTGACAGTCTATGAGGGACCTCAAGAAAGAGAAAAGGATAACTTTTAAAAAATTCCCTGGAAGATACTGGGCAGGCTAATTTAAAAATCAATAAAAAGAAGCAGAAAAGACAGCCAGGAAAATGAAAACTCCACTTATTTTACAGTATCATCTGAGACTGGCAATATATTTTACAGATTACATTCCCAAAGTGTGTTTGTGTGTGTGTGCACACATTCATGCGTGTGTGTGCACACATTCTTGCATGTGTGCAACTATGCATTTGAAGACTCAATTTTATCAGCAATGAGAACAATTTTACAATTCTGCTGTTTTTGTGGCTATAAGCTTCACTCAGTCAATTCTCTTGTCCACTTTCAAAGACTTATCATCTTAGGAAACTAAAATAGTAATATTCCTAATCTTCTGGCAAAGCTAACCATCAAATGATCAGTAAAGAATTTGCCCCTCAAGAATATATATCAGAGTCAAATTCCTGCAGTAGTTAAATTATCTGGCAATGGCAAAATTCTGTTGGGGATTACAAAATGAGAGGAATGTTAATAACATTCCAAGTAAGTCCTTTAAAATTAAAACTACAAGGAACTATATATTAACAGAGTATACTCCAAAGGAGATGCATCTAGTACCACACAACTAATAAAATCAGTTGACAGTCCTGAAGGTATGAGCGTTTACCCTTTAAAGGTGTCAAAATGTTTTATATTTTGAATGAAGCTAAAATATTTCATGCTACTATGACTAAATTTAATGGAGACGTCTTCATTTCAGAGTTTTATAGCAGAGTCTCCGGATGCTCTATTTCAATAAAAGCACAATGCAATCTAACAGCTGATTTGAAAATCAAATAATTTATAGAAAACTGGTAACCAGAAAAACTGAAAACTGATTTTGGCTACTGTTAATGAATTTTTAAATTTTCTCACTTGGTAGTAAAGCTCTGTCAGGAACATTTTGGTTTTTTTTAGCAGCTAATAAGAATTTCAAAATCCCACTTTCTTCTTGAAAACATATTAATTAGGTATTTTATGCTGAGGTGGTGCCTAACACCCACCTTGATGGGATCTAGTTAGTCATTTGTTTCTCATTTAAATATACAACTAAGTTGGAAACTACAAAGCTACACACTCTACATCAAGCTAACTACACTATATAGTTTGATGTATAATCAATGTACATTATGATGGAATCTTGAAATACAATTAGCTATAAAATACCTTCTTCTTTCATTGAGATTTACATTTTTTAGGCCAGTGAAAAACAATCCAAATTAAAAATCAACACAAGAGATATATAGAAAAAAGAAGAAGAGGTAGGAACAAATCTGCCTTGTTAAAATGCTTTTCTTAGAAAGATGATAGCTTGCACAGATGCGTCTAATCCACCTGATGCACAGAGCATTATTACTGCTGCTGCTGCCTCTTCCTGAACAAATATAGCTCTTAGGCTTTACAGACTAATTCAAATGTGTATAAATCAATTGCTTCCTTCCTGCCGTTGCTCTTTTCAGATTGCAGACAAGGGGCTCTAGTTTAAGGATGGCAGTCAGGATGGACACATTAGAAAGAAACATTTTAGTTTCAATGTTACCACAAAATCAGCATGAAAAGCAGCATGCCATATTATATGTCACAGTCTAGGTTCCATTTCTAACTCCACCTAAAATGAGTATGAACAAACTCATTTTTAAGTGTTTGTCAGTCAAATAAAATGACAGTAGTCTAAATTTATTCACATGTGTACTAACCAAAGGTCAATAAAGCTAAAAAGGAAGCCAAGTATAATAAAAAGGCAGCTATAAGGTCTTGCATTTGAATTTCTACCCAGCGAGAAATAAATAACAATAAATGATACTTAGTAACTCACCTTCTTTCCCTCCCACCCCCCACTCCCCTCACCATCCCTGCACACATCGAAAATAGGCTAACTTCTCCTACTCTAATTTCTGAGATTGTTTTGGAATTCCTGTTTTTTAATATTTTTAATTTTATTTTTTAAGACTGGATACTTAAGTTACTAGAATTTTTAAATACAAATTCAATGGTCATTACAATATATTCTAAAGAGGGGTCTAGTTATTATAGGGGATTTCAAATTAGCAGTCCAACAGGCAGAGTAGATATCATTCAATTCTAGAAACTGGTATCCCTAGCATTCTTATTGAGGAAGAATTTAATTTAATGACATTTGACAGATTAAGCACAAATACCATGGGCGGGGCTGCTATGTGAATAGTATTCAACCCTTCAAAGGGGAAACCATTTGTTTTCCTAGGTAACAAGAACTGCTTGCACTGTAAGAAATAGTGCAAAATTAGCCCCCAAACACCAGTAGATTATTTAATGTTATTTTGGCTTCCACCTAATAAGATGCCACAAATAATATGGTCTACTGGGAAATGTCCCATGTAGAAATAACCTAATATGTAAGAAATGAAACCTGAGAAGATTCATTGCTAGAGTAACTCTACAGAAAATTAGAATTCTTTTATCAGTGGGTCTCAAAATGTAGTATGCATATAAATTACCTGGATTGCTGGGTAAAGATGCAGGTTTCCTCCACCTACTCCCAAAGCTTTTAGCTCTATTAGGTCTTGGAAGGGGCTCAGCCTGAATTTTAAACAAATCCTTTGAGTATTCTAATACAGGTATCCATGGTCCACACATTGAGAAACACTGATCTTAAAGGTGTCAGACATCCTTTATAGGTGGCCTCTTCTGTAGGGTGATTCCACTGGGGCGGTGTGCTCTGTCCAAAAGTGTGAATTACCTGCCATTTCAACATTAACCTATAATGAAAATTTGACAAGGAAAGCTCTTGGTTTACAAAAGTCACTTATTAAAGTGAGAATTTGTGTTCTTTTTTTTTTTTTTAAAGGAGTTTATCCCCCAAATCACAAACTGACTGAATAACAGCTGATTGTCTAGAATCTATTATGATAGCTAGACAATCTATTATAATATTAGGGTCTATGGAGACAATGAAGAGAGACACTGGGTAGTAGGAGGAAAAAAGGCACAAGGCAATAATCTACTTATAATTCTGTCTAGGCCCAGCCTTATGTGTCATATAAAAGTGTACACCCAGTCAGGTGCAGAGGCTCACACTTGTAATCTCAGCACTTTGGGAGGCTGAGGCGGGTGGATCACTTGAGGTCAGGAGTTTGAGACCGGCCTGGCCAACATGGTGAAACCCTGACACAACTGAAAATACAAAAAATTAGCCAGGCATGGTGACATGTGCCTGCAGTCTCCACTACTCAGGAGGCTGAGACAGTAAGAACTTCTTGAGCCCGGGAGGCAGGGGCTGCAGTAAGCTGAGATTGTGCCACTGCACTGCTTTAAAAAACAAAAAAAAAGTGTATACCTCACACCAGGGCACTATGGAGCAAACCCATTTATTAGTCTCTCCAACTCCATTTTCACACTCTACACAAAACTACCAAATTAATTTCTCCTTAAACATCAATTCATCTTTCAGTTTGGGAACCTATACTAAGTCTCCTCACTCCTCCTCCAGGAGTCTATGTGAACTATGAACTACTCCCATTCTACTGCTGGAGATTCTGTATAAGCCCATCTCACTTAACCAATCTAACCATGTCTGTCACCTTCTCCCAAAGTGTACTTCCCAGCTCCAGCCAGATGGAACTCACATTTCATTAACTTTCAAGGGGTTGACCAGCAGACTTACATCTTTGCTCTAGTTGGTTTCATAATTGATCAGTATCCCTACACGGAAATACCTTTTTACCCTTTCTTAGTCTTTAAGACAGCCCTTCAAAGCCTACCCCAAGTCTCATTTCTACCATAAATCTAGTCACCACTGCATTCTTTTCTCTTCATATGGAGCATTTCGCACCTTCACCAAGTACTGAAGCATTTGGCTACGTTCAACCTTGTGTTTTATTACCCATTCTCTAGTATCCTCCCCATCGCCCACCAACTTTCCAAGTTCCTTACAGGCAATAACACTTTCAGAATTTCCTGCTATCTTTACCCCCACCCAATCTCTCACTCAAACAAAATGCTAGCATATAAAATTGGCTTGATAAACAGCTATCACAATTTATGTATTTAATTATCATCAAATTGCATCCCAATGAATACCTGTAGATAAATTTATCAAACACATATCTGAGCAACCATCATACATCAAGAAATATTTGTAGTCACTGGGTCTATCCTCAGTGAATTCTTTGCTTCAACTATCTTATGTAAGCCCTTAAAACAAAAACTATTTTTTTTCTGCTACCAGCATCACAGGAAGATCTATAGTAGCTCTTCATTACAGATTCTGAGAGTTAACCAGAGCGTTTTCTACTCTTTAAGTTACTGGCACCACTATGAAAGCTGAGCAGAGAAGCTAAAACATCGCTTTACCCCAGACCAGCAGCACTGAGTCTTCTATTTTATCACACTAACAACATGAGATTAATTTAAGGTATGGAATTTACTTCCTGTATACCCCATTTATTACCTAAGTAGATAGGTGTATTAGATGTCAGCTGTAATAATATTCACTTTAAAAGCCCATATGAAAGATACACGTAAACTGCCATCATTAAAGATTTCTATCATTATGATTACCTTTTTCTGAAACAATAAAAAGGACAGGACTATACACATGGCAAGAAGGCTTCTCAAGGATTAAAAACTCTTATAAAATTTAGTATTTATTGTTTTAAAAAATCATGGTAAAATTTACACAACATAAAATTACCATTTTAATGGCATATTTTTTAAATTAAGAAAAATGTTGAAATAGTACTGTAATACTGGCTAAAACATGAGATTCTTTCCTGAAAAAACTCACCATGATTAATACCTGAATTTGGAAATTAGTGTTAGTAAATATCTTTTTTACATTCTACTGCTGAAAAAGTAATTAAAATATGCCATTATGGTTAAGTCATTTGTATTTCAGGTAGTAAAATAAACTACAATACTGGGCTGGATGCGGTGGCTAACGCCTGTAATCCCAGCACTTTGGGAAGCAAAGGTGGGTGGATCACGAGGTCAAGAGATCAAGACTATCCTGGCCAACATGGTGAAACCCCATCTCTGCTAAAAATACAAAGAACAGCTGGGCATGGTGGCGTGTACCTGTAATCTCATCTACTTGGGAGACTGAGGCAAGAGAATCGCTTGAACCCGGGAGGTAGAGGTTGCAGTGAGCCAAGATCATGCCACTGCACTCCAGTCTGGTGACAGAGTGAGGCTCCATCTCAAAAAATAAAAAAATAAAAAATACTAAATATTATACTTCCTAGTTTTTCTTCCTTTTTTTTTTTTTTTTTTTTTTTTTAATACAGAGTCTCACTCTTGTCTCCCAGGCTGGAGTGCAATAGCACAATCTTAGCTCATTCCAACCTCCTCCTCCCAGGTTCAAGTTATCCTCCCACCAGCATGCCCAGCTAATTTTTCTATTTTCAGTAGAGATGGGGTTTCACCATGTTGACCAGGCTGGTCTTGAACTCCTGACCTCAGATGATCCACCCACCTTGGACTCCCAAAGTGCTGAGATTATGGGCATGAGCTACCCTACCCGGCCTATACATCCTAGTTTTTTGGCATTATTTTCTTAAAATTCACAAATAGTTCCCAATAACAGTAGCCGAAAAATCTTTATGAAGACAGCTTATTGAGACAGCCTGGCCAACATGGTGAAACCCTCTACTAAAAATAACAAAAATTAGCCGGGCATGGTGGTACATGCTTGTAGTACCAGCTACTTGGGAGACTGAGGTGGGAGGATTACTGGAACCTGGGAGGTGGAGGTTGCAGTGAGCCAAGATTGCACCACCACATTCCAGACTGGGAGACAGAGCGAGACTCCACTTCAAAAAAAAAAAAAAAAAAAGTTTATTATGTAACAGTTACCTGCTAAGTACTTTACATGCATTACTACATTTTTTACTTAGTGAGGTATAAATTCACATATGATAAATTTCACATTTTGCAGTATACAACTCAGTAGTTCTAAGTATATTTGCAAAGATGTGTAACCATCACCAATTTCAGAACGTTTTCATCATGCTGAAAGGAAACTGTACCCATCAGCAGTCACTCTCCATTCCTTCCCACCCACCCCTAACCCCTAAGCCCCTGGCAACCACTTATCTATTTTCTGTCTCTACTGATTTGGCTTTTCTGGACATTTCATATAAATAAATCCTAATATGTGCTCTTTCGTGTCTGGCTTTTTCTTTTTTTTTTTTTTTTTTGAGATGAAGTTTTGCTCTTGTCCAGGCTGAAGTACAGTGGCATGATCTCGGCTCACTGCAACCTCCACCTCCCAGGTTCAAGGGAATCTCCTGTCTCAGCCTTCAGAGTAGCTGGAACTACAGGCGCACGCCACCACGCCCAACTAATTTTGCTGTATTTTTAGTAGAGACGGGATTTCACCAAGTTAGTCAGGCTAGTCTTGACCTGACCTCAAGTGCTGCACCCTCCTCGGCCTCCCAAAGCATTGGGATTACAGGTGGGAGCCACCACGCTCAGCCTGTGTGTGGCTTCTGTCACTTAGCACAGTATCTTCAAGATTCAACCATGCTGTACCATGTGTTATTACCATGCATTACTCTTTAGGTCTCCAAAACAAACACTTACGCTCAATAAAAAAAATTGGCCCATTTTACATTTAAAAAAATGAAGACAATGAGACGTGAAGTAACTTGCCCTCTTTGAGTCTCTCTGAATTCAAATTTGTTCATTGCATTTCTATAGAGACGTGTAAACTGTAAATATTTAATTATATACAAACTTGGGAATAAAGTATGTATTAAAAAAGAAAACTGCTATCCAGGCCAATGACTATAAGTCACAATCTCTTTTAAATTTTTTCTTTCATAAAAAAATAGAGCCAGTGATCTCTATGATGTTTTCTAACTCCAAGATATAGTTAAAAACATTAAACGTTATTCACTTTCTCTTCAACTCTGAAGTGGTGCCCAATCTTTCAGAATACAAGACTAATATTAATTAGTACTAATGCAATACTAATTAATATTAATTAATTAGTACTATTAATATTGCATTAATACTAATGCAATAATTGGTATCTCTATATATTGTTGAGAATATGGCTTCATAAAGTATACAGTAAACTGAACAGGTCAACATGGCAATAATGTAGTTCTCAGTATGAAAATGAACTCAGGATTTACTTATATTATTTATAAATATTATTTGTTTGTATTGCAACAAATCAGAAAGTAGGAAACATCATTTTTAGGGTTACAGAATTTTTAAAAAAGTCTCTCTGGAAAGATCCTGACAGCTACACATGAGGACACTTCCAGGAAGAATTATGGATGAGTTCTTGACGAACTGATCTAGAATGTTACATATAACTGAACACTTCAAACTCTTATATTTTCAAAATGTAAAATCTGCATAGCAGCAGTCACAGTCAGTAGATAATCTTTCTGGTCTTATGGTAATCTTAAGGATGGACTGACTGACTCAAAACTGTCTGTCAGCATGTGCATGTGTCTGCCACAGGTAATAACATAGATGGAAATGGCAGCTGGTGCATGAAACACCCTAACTGAATACTGTCTGTATTTGGAAAAAAACAAGCTGAGTTGCTCAGAAAATGCAAATATAATACATAAAAGACTGAAGAAGAAAGGATTAAAGCAGTCTATATATTTATTGTAAAGCAGAATACATATTTATCGCAATGTTATCTTTAATCAGAAATAGCATTTTAAATATGTGGCTTAAAAGAGTCTGAAAACTTCACTGAATTATACTTGAAAAAAACACCCCAAGACATTTTAATAAAAGTCTTAAAACACAAATGGAAATATCAATGTAGAGTTTATATTTATAAAAATAAAAATCAGCATTGCCAAGTATGTTAACTCCTTAATGGAAAATAACCACAAGTGAGAATTTATAAAAAATTTTTTTAAATATAGTTTGGGACAGATAATTCTGAATCATGTAATTGTAAGGTAAACAGCCTATATCAGAAATTGCTCTTCTAGAGTAATGCTATAAAATAGGACTTTCTGAAAATGTTCTGTATTTGTGCAGCTCAATTTGGTAGCCACTAGCTAAATATGGCTGTTGAGCATTTAAATGTGGCTGGTGGGACTGAGGAACTGAATTTTTAATTTTTAATAAATTTAAATAGCAGTATGTGACTAAAGGCCACCATATTGGACACTACAAGTCTTGAATAACACATGACATCATACTATAAAAGGACCCTGTCATTACTGTTCTGGAAACTTTCCAAAGGTAAAGAGGAGACTAGGGTTATTCAGGTTGGGTGCACAGGGAGGGAGGGGACAACAGGAAAAAACAAATATCCAAAGAAACCTAAATTTGACCTCCATGATATCAGAAATATTTCCTTCAAATCCATGGACGAGAGCTATGAATATTTAAAAAAAAGAAAGAAAAAGAAAAAGAGGAAGGGAAGCAGAAATCACAAAGACAGAAGGAAAGATTCTCTAAGTAATTGCCACTAAGTATTAGCAGCCAACATTTATTATGCAGTCTGTTTTGTGTATTGTACTAAGCACTGCACATGTATTTGCATTTGACCCTCAAAATAAGTCTTCCAGGTACTTTTTATTTCCGGTTTTATAGATGAGGATATTGAGACTTAGGAAGTTGATTTGCTGAAATAAAAATGTATCTTCTAATGAAAACCTAGCAACTAGTGTCCTTTCTCTATGTTCTAGTTGTATATTACATACCCAACTGTTACAACAATTCATATATTACTTTGAAATACAGTTCCCTGGCTGTCTTTCACTAAATGGTAAACTCCTTGAAGGCAGGGACTGCGTTCTGTCAATACCAGAGTGTTTTTCTCAATGACCTACTGTCACCACTTTTATCTATCAAGACACTTGACATATATATATATATATATTCTTCAATAAATATCTGAATGGAGTATGAATTTGTTTCCATATTCCAATGATAAATGTGGTAACATATTCTCTTTCTCTCTCGCCCCTCAGGCATCTATACTTGAGTTTTTGAAAAGAGTTGAAAGTTTGTTTAAAATAACATTTTGTAAACAATTTCAAATAATCTAGAAAGAAACTTGGAACTCTATATTAATCTGTTAAAAACATTTAACTTTAAGCTATTTTTTTCAGGCCAATTAATTTAAAATACATTTCCCATATTTTAAAAAATATTTTAATAGAAACTTTAATACTGTGACTGAAACATTTACTATACAAAAGTTGTGCCATATAACAACATGTAACTCT
Organism: Plecturocebus donacophilus; assembly: GCA_004027715.1. Classification (NCBI taxonomy): domain Eukaryota; kingdom Metazoa; phylum Chordata; class Mammalia; order Primates; family Pitheciidae; genus Plecturocebus; species Plecturocebus donacophilus. The sequence continues at coordinate 46,837 of PVKP010008232.1, read as the reverse complement.
GTATGTTGATATTTAAGCACAGAAGACATACCTCTTAAGGTGTTTGAGCTGAACACAGTGCTTACATTAACTTTTAAATAATAAAGTTTTGATGGTTTCCAATCTTTTCATTTTATTTATCAATGACACTTTTTAAAAACCTTTCACATTTTACTAAATTCTATTCTCTCCTTATGGGCACATTGCCAGTATCTACTAAGGTAAAGTGGGGCCTAGGATAAACTTAGGGAAGGCTGTCAAAAAAATCAGAAAGAACCAAAGAAGTCTAAGAAGGTATTTCCTTAATCCTAATCCACAGCCTTCCATCTCAGTATTTCATGAAATCCAATCTATAGGCAAAACCAAAATATTCATATAAGACATGCTCTCAAGGCTCTAATATTATCAGAGGTAGTATCAAATAAAATTCTTAAATACACCAAGGGGCAGCTCTGACTAAAATACAATCTCCCCTTCCTTTTCACAAACTATACATATGGCTTCTGCTAACTGTTGTCTTAGGAGGAAAAAAAATCATTATTCAGTTTAACTGCTATTTTAAAATTTGTTTTACTTTTTTTGTCACTAGGCTTATTTAGCAAATTCTTTTAATTTATATTAACATCAAAAAGACTTTGAATATATGAAACCCCATGTTTGCTGGTGAAAAGAGAAATGAACTAGAGCACTGTTTCTCAAATTTTATCACACTATGAATCACACCTGAGGATCTTTTAAAAATGCAGATCCTGATTCAGTGACTCTGGGAGGGAGCCTAAGATTCTGAGGTTTAACAAGCTTCCAAGTGATGCTGAAGTTGCTGGTGCAAGGCTTTGTGTAGTAACTAATTTTTCCAGGTCTTGGTGGTTTGATTCTTCCAGGCTTTGTTCAGTTTTGTTTTTAAGACAGGATCTTGGCTGGGTGCAATGGCTCACGCCTTGAATCCCAGCACTTTGGGAGGCCAAGGCGGGTGGATCACTTGAGGTCAGGAGTTCAAGACCAGCCTGCCCAACATGGTGAAACGCTTTGAAAAAAAAAAAAACAAAAAAAAACTAGCCAGGTGTAGTGGCAAGCACCTGTGGTCCCAGTTTACTTGGTAATGAGGCAGAGGTTGCAGTGAGGTGAGATCATGCCATTGCATCCAGCCTGGGCAACAGAGAGAGACTCTGTCTCCAAAAAGAAAAAAGAAAAAGACTGGGTCTTGCTTTGTTGCCCAGACTGGAGTGCAGTGGCGTGCACACAGCTCACTGCAGCCTTGACCTTCTGGGCTCAAGTGATCTTCCTATCTCAGCCTCCTAAGTAGCTGGAACCACAGGCCACACCACACCTGCCTAGTATTTTTAGTTTTGTTTTTTTTTAATAGAGATGGAGTCTTACTTTGTTGCTCAGGCTGGTCTTGATTTCCTGGGCTCAAGCAATCCTCCTACCTCAGCCTCCCAAAGTGTTGGGATTATAGGTGTGAGCCTCCGTGCCCAGCCTCTTCTAGTTTTTTAATGTTCATTTATGCTTTCAACACATTTTTACTAAATGTGTACTATGAGTCAGGCATTAGAAGCATTAATAAGATCTCTGTCCTCAAAGAGCTCATTTGTTTGCAGAATAAAAAGCAAACAAGTCAACAAGTAGGAGTCTACATGGTGGAGATGAGGACAGCATTTCAGGGAGAAGAAACAGTCAAGCAGCAAAAGCACTCTGGAGGAACTGCTAAGAATATCAAATTGCTAAAGCACGTGGTATTCACAGCAGAGATCAGAGAAGAGACCAGAAAGTAAACAGAGTTAATCATGATGAGCCCAGCAAGTCAGAATAAGTAGTTTAAATTTTATTTGGTAGTTTATCAGAGAAATGAAGAACTTCTGGTAGGTGTGTTCAGATGTGTATTACAACATTAATGATCATATAAAATAACAGCAGCTAACATTATGTGTCAAGAATTTTTCCAAGGGCTTTACCTGTACTCAATCACTTACCCCTACATCAACCTTATAAAATTGGTACTAAAATGTTCATTCCCACGGAAAATTTTGAAGCACCAAAAAGAAAAATGACTTGTCCTCACTTCAAACTCAGGCAATGTAGCTCCAGATGCTACTCTCTCTTTTTACCTAAGAAAATTCTGGAATAAACACTCTGGTAAGCATTGCCTGGAAGATAGTTTTGAAGGCACTAGAACTATCCACAAAGGACTAAATCAAGGCCAGGCACGGTGGCTACCGCCTGTAATCCCAGCACTTTGGGAGGCTGAGGCAGGCAGATCACTTGAGGTCAGGAGTTCGAGACAGCCTGGCCGACACAGTGAAACCCCGTCTCTTCTAAAAACACAAAAATTAGCCGAGCGTGGTGGCGGCTGCCTGTAATCCCAGCTACTTGCAAGGCCGAAGCAGAACTGCTTGAAACCAGAAGGCATAGGTTGCAGTGAGCCAAGATTGTGCCATGGCACTCCAGCATGGGCAACAAGAGCGAAAGTCTGTCTTAAAAAAAAGGGACTGAACCAAGGCAAAGGCCATGGAAATGCAAATTTCATTTATGTTTAGTGAGTAAAAATCCTAAGCACTTTGTTACTAAGGGGCGTTGGGAAATGGACAGACTGAGAATGCCAAACATTGGGAAAAGGGAAAAAAATTTTGGTGGGAATTTGGAAGAGAAAATACAGAGATTAAGCTTGAGATGTTTATAGGGCATGTAGGTGGAAAGTGAGGCAGACCTGCGTATCAATGTATGTTGGTCCTAAGTGAGCTCAGGTGAGCATGAACATGTGTGAACAGACAGAACCATGTGGGAAGTTGTGGAATTCAAAGAGGAAAAAGAATAACTGGTGATGGATACAGGAGAGCGGTCTGCAAAGTCAAGGGAGTAGTTTCAAGAAAGTAGTCACTAACACTAAATGCTGTGTGGCTATCAAGTAAGATAAGCAATGAAAATGGCTGCTAGATTTGGTCAACAGATCACTGGTGACTTTGGAAAGAGAAATTTCAATGGACTGGTGAGATCGAAAGCCAACAACAGTGCACTAAGAAATAAAAGATGAAGAAACTGAGATAAATGAAAACACTCTTCCCAAAGATCACTCTACAAAAGAATAGAGACCAGTAACCTGAAAAGAGAGAGGTTTTAGTCTTTTTTATAAGTGAGGGATTTGAGCACATTAATAGGAACACTTGGTGTCAGTGAACAGGGAGTAGTTAAAAAAAATACAGTAAAGAGAAGATATTTGATGAAGCAGTGTTCTGAGTGAAACAGGATAATGAGAAATTTGCTTGGGACCCTACAGCATGATGTCTGCCTAAAATTAGAGCAAGGTTCCCAGCCTGGGCACTCCAGACATTTGAGGACAGTTCGTTGGTGGCGTGGTACCACCCTATAGAGTATTTAGCAGTACTCTAATCTCTAATATTCAGTGGATGCCTGCAGTACCCCACACCAAGTTGTGATAACCAAAAAATGTCTCCAAACACTGCTAACTGTCCCCTGGCGGAGAAGAAAGCAAAATCAACTCTAGCTGAGAACCACTGGTCTTGAGGCAGAGACCAGATTATTTAAATGAGCTTAGAGGGGCTACTGAAACAAATTACCATAGTCCCACCTACCAGTTACATAAGGAAAAGAGGCAAGTCCTCTGCTGGGAGGAGAGTAAGGTGGTAAAGCTGGTATGTGTTGTGGCGAGTAGAAAAGTTTTGAAATAACTTGGTGAAATTCACCTAAAGGAAGGCAAAACTGGGTATCAGAAATACTTTTCCTCCTCCTAGACTTAAAAGGCAAGTGTGTATCTCTTTATGAGCTCTCCAGAAACAGTACACAAAAGGAACCTGAGGCTGGAAGAAGGAATTGAAGGACCTTATCAAACTATTCTTTCCAACAACTTAAGAAATGGAGTCATCATCCTGGGCAACATGGTGAAACCCCATCTCTACTAAAAATACAAAAATTAGCTGGGCGTGGTGGTGCATGCCTGGAGGCTGAGAACTGCTTGAACCAGGGAGTCAGAGGTTGCAGTGAGCCAAGATTGTGCCACTGAACTCCAGCCTGGTGACAGAGTGAGACTCTGTTAAAAAAAAAAAAAAAAAGGAAAAAGAAATGGGGTCATCCTGAAAAGTGTTCTGACCCTTAGAGAACCCATCTTTTTGTTTGCCCAAACAAGAGTTATAAGGTTAGAAACTGAATGTATCTTTTTTATTAACCAGAGTATAGAACTTTATCATAATTTTATAAAGTCTTAATGGGAAGGCTTCTGTATTTTATTTATCCAAAACTCTACCCATTACAATCAACACTTTGATTTTTAAGACACAAAAGTAATCTGGTATTTAAAATTAGGCATCACCTTTGAAAAACTGTCACATTAACTTTAGTATTATACTGCTGGAGATGAGTCCATATTATTGTCATCTATGCTCAGTAGACAGAAAAACTAATATTTGCATCTTGGGTCCTGAAAGCTTAATTACTGCACACCATAAGAAACAACTGATCCAAAGATGTTGTAAGTAATTTAATCTCCCTTCAACTTTATCTTCTAAATACAGTCTTTATTTCTTAAAAATCTGTTTTAACAATCTTAAATTTTCTGAGAAGGTTGAAAATACACTTGCTCACAATACAACTTATGAGTTCCATAGCACTCATAAAAGTGAAGAGACCAGATGTAAGATAATACACCTAGTGTTTGTCAGTATTATTATCAAGAGAAGTGATCTGCAAAAAAACTTAGGTCTTTAAATATCTCCCAGCTAGCGCAGTAGCCCCTACTTGTAATCTCAGCTATTTGGAGGCTGAGGTGGGAGGATCACTTGAGCCCATAAGTTAAAAGCTGAAACAAGCTATGATTGTACCACTGCACTCCAGCCTGGGTGACAGAGCAGAATCATTAATAATAAAAACAACCAAAAACCTTCCAAGATATAAAAGTATAAAACCATGCCCTAGAGTTTTTTTTTTCCTACAAAGTGACTGAAGCATCTTTATGTGCAGCTCACAGAACTGAATTTACATTGAGCAGTATTTTCCTGAAGAGAGCTAATGTGTCTCAACGTGAATATCACTCTAAAATATGCTGAAACAACAATCTCAGATATGACAGATAGATTCTCACCTGTGATAAACCTCAAAATCTGCAAATGTTCAAAAATATAACATTTTCTACTAGAGAGGAGCCAACTATTGGTTACTGATCAGTTTCACTATTGCTAAATAAAACCCCTGTAGACTCTACAGCCATCTGAAGTTGACTTGAGTATGAAAAGGAAAGTGCTTTGGATATGTTACCAATTCTCTTCCAGAGAAAATCCAAGTTTAATTCTCTTTCAGATCTGCTACATGTTCTAATGGAAGGACAAAAAAATTAAGCTGAGATTCCATATTCCAAAGGCCAATGTGGGGGACATCATTTAAATGTTATCTCTAATTCCAACTTGACCTGCACACTTGAGGCCTCATTTGACGGTCTAAGATAGGGAGCATTTTAGAAAAAGCCCATGCGCTTTACTCAAAATGGGACTACAAAAACAAATGCAGGCCTATATCCAAGTAGGTAAACACATATACTGGAAGCAAACATGTTCACACAGCAATCATGGTCATATCTAAAGCTGTTATATCTTTATTCTCCCAAAGGAAATAAAAATGATTTGGAAACATGCCAAAGAGCAGTCTAGACACAAATAATTCAATTAGAGTTAGCGAATCTAAGGATTTCAATACCCAGCTCACATCTTAAGCTACAGACAGAAAAACAACTCTGTATCTATTGTTACAAATTATTAACTAAATTACTTCAGAGCCAACATTTAAGCAAATCAGATTTGATTATACTAGACACTTCAATTAATTAAAAATACTAGGTTTGAACCCACTGACTGGGTCAAATTCCAAAGTGGAAATATTTATGAGACTGTTATTATGTTTTATTTTGTTGCAGGTTTTTTGAGACAGGGTCTCTCTCTGTCTCCCAGGCTGGAGCCCAGTGGTGCCATCACAGCTCCCTGCAGCCTTGAACTCCTGTGCTCAAGCAATCTTCCCACCTCAGCCTCCCAAACAGCTGGTACTATAGGTGCACACTACTTCTCCTGGCTAATTTTAAAATTGCTTTTGGAAGAGACAGGGTCTCAGTACGTTGCCCAGCCAGGTCTTGAACTCCTGGCCTCAAATGATCTGCCAGTCTTGGCTTAAGTGTTAGGATTACAGATGTGAGCCGCTGTGCCAGGCTGTTTTTACCTTTCGTAACAATATGGATCCAATCTTTCAAAGTGCTCAATATTAAAAAGTTAGAAGGGTCATATGCACTGATTTCCACGTTCACAGGATATTTTAGTCTAATATATTTGGATCACATTGGATATTCATCTCTGGGCCCACTGTTTCATAAACATGAAAACTTGATGTGAAATTTCACTTTTTCATTTCAAAAAGAATCTGGATATATTAGGGTGGCAAATAATGCTTGTGCTCTTCTAAAACAATCTTTTTACTGTGTTTCCTTCTGGAAATAATACTAATGTATGAGACCTAATCTATTCTTTTTCTGACTTCTTTTCAATTCTGTTCCCTTATAAAATTTCTTCCTAAAAGATCAATAGAAATAAATTGCCACTTTAACATTTTTTTTTTTAAATAAAGTTTTAACAACTGAAAAAAATTAACTGGGTTCAAAGGCAATGTATCAGTTATGTTTTAACAATAATTTAAAACAATTTTGACAAGGTTAAAGTCAACCTAAAACAACTGGCAAAAGATGCAGTTATTCCATTTAATATCTCCATTAAGGATTCCTTTCCCTATACGAGATGAAAATAAGGAAAATATCATTAGGGCATTATGATATCTATAAAATTTAGAGCTAATAAACAATGTTATCTATATTGCTCTCTTTGTTTAAAAATACTAACTCAGGAACATAAACACGTGAATGATTTATCTGTGCAAGATGTGATTTTGCATGTCAAGGCAAGTGAAGACAAAGAATCGTATTGGTATGATGTTAATAGGCAGTAACATGTTAACAATTCACAAATCATCCTAAGTACTAAACTGTATAGTGCAAACTAACAGTAACAACTGTTAACAAAGTCATATGATTTTATGTGGTCAACTGCTGCATGACCAGGGATGAAGAACAGGTTTCAGATCTGATGCTAAAACTGTGACTTACAGTTGCTGCCTGGAGAAATGTGAAAAATACTGGGTAAGCAGTAGAGCCCTGGGATAGATTAATGGTATATGCCACAACTGTGAGAACGAATATGTTTCTCTTGGGAGAGGGAATGTTGGTGCACCTTATACTTTTTTTTTTTCATGGATCTAGACAAAAACTAGAGTGTGGCAGCACAAGAAGCTAAGTTCCAATACTGATGGACATCACAATGTTCACTTTCCCCAGGCTCAGGCTTTGTTCTATAGTTCACATTGTGGGAAAGGAAGTCTGTGAGTCCATCCTCTGGGACGTGAAAGATTCTTAACTACAGATGAAAACAGAGCAGAAGGATTTGGGAAAGCCAGAAGCAAAGGTGTTAGGGTGTCGACAGTCCTGCTACAGAGGTAAATTACATATTGTACTGTCTTTTGAAAGCAGAAGGGTCATCATTAGGGTGGCATGAAGGCATTGAGAGTGCTATGCATTTTCATTTACTACAGTAAGTTGTAGCATTAAAGAGGGCCCAAGGGTGCGCATCACACTGTCTGGGTAGGAATACCCTAGCAGTTTTCCTTTCTTGGGCTTAATTCTTCAACTAGATACTTTTTAAAATTTGGAGTTTAAAAAAAATCACCCCAGGAAACCTGCTTAACACGTCCATATATGTACTCTTAATGTACAATTAGCCGAATGTTATTTTTATTCCAATGAATCAATCCTGTACATGCATACTGACTCACTGAAAAAAAGTACTTCACTTTCCATTCATTAGTATGATAAAAAGGAGTTTAGAATAGTGGTTAACAAACCATCATATCCACTAGCAAGTTCATAAAATAGCTTTCTTTAAAAAGTCACAAAAAAGCACAATAGAATAAAAGTTTCTTCTTCGTTGAAACATTGACTTAAAAAGGTCAAAGGCCAATAGTGGACACATGCCTGTCCACTGCTGTATCTCTCAGCCATGGGTACATCTGTCTTCTCTCAGAAGCCTTGTGCAGCCTCAATTAACTTTCAGCAGCTGGTCCAAATAAAGTAGCTAAAGCAAATTCACAAAATGAACCACATTCACAAAGCAACTAAGTGCACCTGGTAATAATCTGAAAGAGCACTGTTAGGCTATAAAATATCAGAAGATGAATCAATGGCTCAAAAATGACTGAAGGCAAGTGTATTTTTTAGCCAGCTCTCAGTAATGTTACTGCTTTGAAAATTCTAGGCGTTCTCTTGCTCGGTCTCATTCTCTATACTGAGTATACATTTAGTATTAATCTCTGGTTACTGGAGAATTTGTAGATATCATTATTCTATATTTTATATTTTGAGGCAGGGTCTCCTTCTGTTGCCTAGGCTAGAGTGTAGTGGCACAAACATGGCTCACTGAAGCCTCAACTTCCAGGGCTCAAGCGATCCTCCCACCTTAGCCTCCCGAGTAGCGGGGACTACAGGTGCACACCACCATGACTGGCTAATTTCTATATTTTTTTATAGAGATGGGGTTTCATCAAGTTGCCCAGGCTTGTCTCAAACTCTTAAGCTCACGTGATCTGCCACGTCAGCCTCCCAAAGTTCTGTGATTACAGGCAAGCCACAACCTTACCCAGATGTCATTATTATGCTAATGAAGACTGAGTGGGTCCTGATGAGAAAACATATCAGGCTTCAACAATCTAATTCTTTCTCTCCCTCTAAGTGGACTGAGGTGAAAATGGTTTGATATTCTCTTGACCCAGAAAATGCCACAAAACCATGCAAATCAAGAGGTTCAAGTCGTCATGTTCACTCAAGAACACTCATGAAACTGCCCAGGCCATCAAAGGTAGACATATACAAAAAGATCAAGTTATCCGAAAGATGTCACTTTACCAAAACAATGTGTAACCATTCTGACATTACAGGGTGGAGGTGGTAGATGTGCCAGGCCAAACAGTGAGCCAGACAGAGTTGCTAGCCCAAAAAGAATGCTAAATTCTTCCTGCACATGTTTAAATACACAGAGAGTAACTGAACTCAAGGGTTTAGATGTAAATTCTCTGGTCACTGATCACATCCAGGTGAATGAAACACCCAAGATGCAGCAGCCACTGCACTTTCAAAGCTCATGGTCAGATTACTTTACATGTGAGCTCCTTCTGCTACATGGAGATGATCCTTGCTAGAAAGAAACTGTTCCTAAGCCACAACTGCTCTGTGGCTGCACAGAAAAAAAAAAAAGATATCCCAGAAGAAACAAAAAACAAAATTTATGACATGAGCATAAATTCCGAATAAATATATGCCTATATAGGTTAAAAAAAAAAAAAAAAAAAGCCCGAGTGCTTAGAGATTTGGTAAATAGATGTGAGACTTATGCAGAGAAAGATGATACTGGTTTTAAGCTGTCTAATTCCTGAGAGAATACTCAAGGTACCATAATAAAAAAAAAAAAAATCAAAAGAAAATCTACAAGGCTTGCTGAAGGTTGAGGATAAGGTATCAGATAAATACACATATGGACATATGCATACATATGTATGCGACTACACACATGTATTTCCAATTATGAGCTGTATTAAAAATTAGAAACTAATTTGAAATGTTAAGCTAAAAATGTAAATAGCCAAGAGAGAAATAAAAGATTACTTGTTGAGCAACATTAAAAGACCTTATCATGAAAAATTAATGGGGCTCAGGCTTGGCGTGGTGGCTCAGGCCTGTAATCCCAGCATTTTGGGAAGTCGAGGCAGCCAAATCACTTGAGGTCAGCAGTTCCAGACCAGCCTGGCCAACATGGCGAAACTCTGTCTCTACTAAAAACACAAAAATTAGCTGGTTATGGTGGTACACGCCTGTAATCCCAGCTACTCAGGAGGCACGAGCATCTCTTGAACCTGAGAGGTGGAGGTTGCAATGAGCCGAGACTGCACCAGTGCACTCCAGCCTGGGCGACAGAGCGAGACTCCATCTCAAAAAAAAAAAAAAAATTAACCTGGCTCACCCATTTCCAGCTGGAATAGATACTCTTGTTCAGGATGCCTAGCTAGATATTTTATAACCAACTCAACAAAAGGCAGTGTTCCATAATTTCTTTTTCCACCAGGTTATCAACCACTTGAAACTACAAAAAGGAATGAAGAGCTGTCGTAACTGCTTAGAACAAAGGGAAAAGTAGAAAAGTATTCCTCTATAAAAGCAAAACCAAAAATACCCACAAAATACCTGAAAGGACTTAATGACTAACCACAAAGTGTTAGCCTCATTCAATTATCTGAATGCAGAAAGGACTTAATGACTAACAAAGTGTTAGCTTCATTCAATTATCTGAATGCAGATAACATAACTGTGCAAGACACAGCTATACTATTCTTACAAATCCTCTTAAAATCACTTCCACCTGATGTTTGGTGGCTTCGAAAAAAACTAAGGTCATACTCGTGTTTACAGGCATTGGATAACTAGAATACTAACACAGCTAAAGTGTTTGATTGGGACAAAAATAGCTAGTGTCTTTATTTATATAACTTGTAATGAACCCTCCATCAGAATTTCTCCTTCATCCATTAACATTCCCACATACCCTACTATTAAATGAAATTGCTTTGGGGATGAAGGGAGCCCATTTTTGGTCTTTTGAAAACTGATACTAATTGAGAAATTAATCTTAGTCTACACTGATTAAAATGTGGACTACTGATTTTACTTCAAATACCCAAAGGCTTTGAAATTGTGAATGTGAAGGCAGGTAACCTATGTATTTAGTTCTGTCCATTTAAAGTCCTCTATAGCTTGAGTTTAAAAATAAACTTATAATAACCAATGTGGTAAAGAAAGATTAGAGCTGTAGCACAGTTTAAGGGACTGCCCCATCTCAAATCTAGCTTTCTATGTGAGGGTAACAATATTATATTATCCCCTAAAAAGTCCATCTGTTATGTTTTTAAGCTCTAATAAGAAATTAAATGACTGCTTCACATTTAAAAGTACAGATAAGTATCATCGTTGTGGCACTTTGTGGTTTCCACTGGAACCAAGATCCCTACTATGTTTTCCCAAACCGGCTATTATGAATGACTCAATTCCAAAATTAGAATATACATATCTAGAATTCCTACATTCCATAACTGCACAGATTTTGCTATCAGTACTAGTTAAGTAACTTCATCTGTCTCCCCAAATAGAGATCTCTTTTAAGGTCTCAAATTTTATTTGACAGACTTTGGGATAAAATGGCTCTAAATATGCTTTTCTTTTTTCTTTTGAGACGGAGTCTCATCCTGTTGCTCACGCTGGATAAATACGCTTTTCAAATTTGCTATCATATGAAGATGTGTAACAATCTTTAAAAATTGTCTAAATGTGGTGTTCCATACAATGGACTGAGTCACACACAATTTAAGGAAATGGTTAATTTATTTCAGTGATAACTTTTTTTAAAATCATGAATATATTCATGGGAGAAATCTAAGTCTTTTTTCCATTTCAAAAGAATCAGCCTCTTTAAAGTACCATGGAAAAAATCTACTTTTAAAACTTTATTTCCTACTTAATTGAATAAAAAAATGGGCTATACTATCTTCAACCAGTAAATTATTACTATCTTGACTTAGACAATTAACAAAAGGAAGGAAACTTTCTAATCATTTTTCTTGTAATTAGATCACAGTCATCTCTCCATGACAGATCCACCATCTGGGACAACAGGAAGCATGCCAATAGCCTAGTGAATTACACAGCTGTGTTTAAAGGTTGGTACTAAGGACCAGAAACACAAATAGAGCTTAAAGAGCTGAGGGTTTGGAGATAGAAGGCTTTTTAAAAATCTATTAAACTTCCAGAACTATACAACTCCATTTTCCCCGACTTTGGGATGTATACTCAAATTTGCATACATAATTCCTTAATTGGATGCAATTAATCTGTAACACTAACTTAAATGTCCCAAAAGTCTCCATTAGCCATTATTGACAATGAAAACAACAATGAGTACCTATACAGTACTATGTGCCAAGCAGTGTTTTAAGTGCTTTGGTGCTCTTCAAAAAACAAAAACAACAGGAGAATTCTTCACTCAGGTTTCTATTAAAGTTATAGGGGTCCTGTTAAAAGGGCACCTACTTAGTAAAGACCTATATACTTAGGTAAGTCGACTTCAGTCAGACCCAAAGCTGCTTTTTACTTAATCAAATAAATTTTGCTAATACTATGAGAAAATAAAGAAATATATTAAACTTATAATAATATAAAAAAAAAACCATTTCTGACACTGAAATGGCAAAATGATAATCATATCACACTAGAGAGGAAATTTTAATAAGCAGACAAAATGCTAACATTGTCCATTCTTTAAAAGCACCGACATACAGATATGGAAAGATACAACGCTGCACATTTTCAGGGTAGATATATTTAATGAAGTCTAAAAAATCCTCCACCTTTAAAAGTTAGCATTATTTTTTGACCTAAGGAAAATCCACAGTAACTAGATTCTTTTTTATGTAATACTAATATTATTGGGTTTTCTTTTCCAATTCCTTCAGTTCAAGTATTACTAAAGAAACATAAATGTATAGACGTTACAAATTCAGCTAAAAAGCCAGGTTGTGCTGACTATCCTGTTTAATGGTTTGTAATATATATATTAGGGATTTAAATATTGTAACACACAAAATAATTTTAAAACGGAATTTCTATAAAGATGTATTTTGTCACTCTACAATGTGTCTGTCTCTTCCACTGACTGTGTGTATTTTTTAAGATATTCATCAATTTACTCAATTTGTCATAGGCTGTTATGGACTGACTTGTGTCCTCTCACCCCCAAAATATATGTTGAAGTCTTAACTACCATGTCTGAAAATGTAACCTTATTTGAAAATAAGGTCATGGTAGACATAATTAAGATGAGATCACAATGGATTAGGGTAGGCTCCTAAATGAGTATAACTGATGTCCATATAAGCAGAGGAAAAACTGAACACAGACATTCGAGGAAAAGCAGCCCTGGGATGATGGAGGCAGATACTGGAGTGACACAGCTGCAAGCCAAGAACACTAAGGATTGCTGAGAACTGCCAGAAGTCTGGAAGCGGTAAGGAAGGATCCTCCTCTAGAACCTTCAGAGAGCATCGCCCTGCTGACACTTTGATTTTGGACTTTTGGCCTCTAGAATCATGAGAGAATAAATATCTGTTGTGTTAAAACTATCTAATTTTTTCTATGTTGTGACAGGAGGCCCAGGAAACTAATTATACAGACCATCTATTAAAATCTACCATTCTAAAAGAGCATCTTTTAAGGTAAAGCATTAAAGTCAGCAAAACCTGGGTACAAATACCTATGCAAATCAAAAGCCCTGTAACCATAGGCATCTTTGAGTTTGCTTCTTTATTTGTAAAGAAAAGATAACAAAGTCTATTAAATAGGGTACTTCTGAAAATAAATTATGTAGAATGCCTGCCACACACAGTTTCAAGTCTCTCCACTCTCAAAACCTTTCTCTCCTTGTAGTGAGAGTGCATTAAACCTATGGTCATAGACTATTTTGCTGGCAAAAAGTAATATATGAAAATAGAGGACTGTAATTAAAATATTCAATAAATTTTATTTTAAATACCATTCTAAATAGAGTTGTCATGATGGTTTTGCCAGTTAAAAACCTCTATATCCTGACTCTTAGTATGACCGCGGTGGTATGATGAATGCAACCCTAAAGCAATTTTTATCATCACAGAAGACCAACTCTTAAATAGTAGTTATCCTTTACACTTTTGTAGATTTAACATAAAACTTATTTTACTGAAACCCTTGCTAATGCATAAACTGACCTAGTTCAGTAATAAACAGACTTGTTATTAGAAAGTGCTTGTTCAAGTGCAAGAACATTTATTTCATGTAATAAAAATAATTACTTTTATCAAGGTTAGTGGAAATACATAAACTTGATAAACATGTTCCCCAATGTGTAGATTAGGCAAGAAAACGGCCACAATGGTCAGAGTCATTTGTCCAAGGACTCTTGAAAAAGGGTATAAAAGGCCAGCATCAGGATATGCTGTAGATTAAACCTTATACGAATATAAAGTGTAGTGACTTGAATAGAAGACTTGAATAAAAGTAAAACAGAATCAGGTCATATATTCTAAAAGGATAAAAGAGCTGTAAATTATCCATTGCTACCAGGACAAAGATTAGTTTCTAAACTCTTCATATGAATGGAAGTAGTGAATAAACACTAACCCTGAATGCTTACTATGTGTAAAAATAACCTTACATATTTTGTTTAATTCAAGCCATGGAATACTCCTAAAATAGGAGTTTTATGCACAAGAAAATGGTACTAAGTTTTAGTTCTACATGCAGTATATAAATGTTAGTTTAGAAAGAATCTGCCAAAACCACATCCTAAAATATAATTTTGCAAGTAATCACTGGCTCTGCTTTACAATGCATTTTACAGGATATAAGGAGTTTTAAATTTTATTTAATTTTAACTTCTAATTGGATCTCGTGGGTGAGAAAAAATTTTTTTTAATTTAATTTGCCGGAAATAGTGTCTTCAAAAAGAACTGAACATAAATGCCTGCTTCCAAAATAATGAGTTATTAAGAAATTTAAAAATAATTATGCCACGGTATTGTAAGAAAAAAAAATGAAAATAGGGGCCAGGTCCCTAGAGGGGCTCAAACCTATAATCCCAGTTTACTATAATCCCAGCGTATTGGGAGGCGGAGGCAGAGGCAGAGACAGAGACAGAGGCAGAAGGAATCAGTTGAGCCCAGGAAGAGTTCAAGGCTGCAGTGAGCTATGATCACACCACTGCACTCCAGCTTGTACAGCAGTGAAATCTCATCTCAAAAAAGAAAAGAAAAAAGAGAAGAAAAAAGAGAAAAAAAAGAGTGGAGGGGAGGAGAGGGAAAAAAATGGGGAGGGGAGGGGAGAAAAAACGGAGAAGAGGGGAGGAGAGAAGAGAGGAGGAGGGACAGGAGGGGAGAAGAGAGGAGGAGGGAGGGGAGGTCTAAGAAAATCAAACAAGTAATTATTTAGCTATACGAAAAGGAGATAGCCTGATGTATGTTTGTAACAATGAAAGCAATTTAGTGGTTAACTGTAGCTGTAAACATAAGGCTGGCTGGGTTTTCTCCTGCCTCCAAAATGAGTTATTAAGAAATTTAAAAATAATTATGCCATGGTATCTTAAGACAAAAAAAAAAAATGATGAAAACAGGGGTCAGGTGCCTATAGGGGCTCACACCTATAATCCCAGCATATTGGATTATGTTTTTCCGCATATATACTGCCTAGTATGAGGTGACCCTCTATCATGTCAGGCAGTTTATTAGATGGTATACACTAATTTTTGAATCTGGTACATACAGTTAAATTCTTCACTACAATATTTAAAAATTGTGAGTGCAAAGTAACTTACATCTGTGACTTGGATTTCTCTTCAGAACAATAGTGAAGTAATAACTACCTTATAGGACTGTCATGAGGATTATATTGTGTAATATAACTGTTCCAATTCCTGTCACATAGCATGTGTCCATTTAGTATTAGCTAATATTATCTTAAACAATGAAAATATAGCCCTGCAGATTGGCTATTAACAAATGATGTTTAAAGGCTCAGTAACTTGTCCAAAGCCATCTAGCTATTGTCAAAGTAGTTTTAAAAACCCACGGGCAATAAAATTTGTGCTGTCTTAAAAAGTGTTCCAATAAGGTTAAGTTAAGTCTCCTTCCATTCCTTAGTTTTCTTCCTCAACTGGTCATTTTCAGAACAGAAAGCTTACTTCATAGACTCAAGGTAAATAAATGCTAGAAACTATGTCAGAAATAATCACTTAGTCAAGGAAGGGGCAGCAAATGACTTTCAATACAAACAGCTAATCCAATTGATAGTCCATTGCCTGGAATGATAGGGTCAAAAAGGAGCCTGGAGTGCTACATGAGAAAGATTTGGAGGCTAATTCTGAGAAAGGCAGAAAAATAAAACAATGATAGCTGCCCACAGTGGTGGGGATGGGGGTGGGAGAAGAGGGTACGGGACAAAGAACACAGGACAAGCAGGTGCTGTATATCCACCATTGCCCAAATATAATATACTTGATCTATTGAGCTCCATGCAAAAACACTCTAAGTAACTGAACCATCTAATGTGTCTCATACAATATGAAATTAGACCATTAGCACAATTCTATACAATATGTATTTTATAAATTATTTAGAATATTTGTTCTGTATCTTGAATAAACTTTAGAACAAGAAGCCCAAGCAATTCTAAGCATATATATGGAAGCAAAAAAGCCAGCTGAAAAAGGAGTAACTTAAGTGGAAGGCAAGAAAAACGTCTAAGCAAATCTCATGCCCAATAAATCACTGATTTGCTTTAGTTTTGACATGCACATCTAAGTTATCTTACTAATAATGTTACTTCTAGACCCTGATAAATGTTAACACGATATTGTTCCAGAGGTTTTTTCTATAATCAAAACATTTAATTACATGTATCAAGTAAATTTTTCCTTCAGGTATTCCACTGAAAAGTTTCAGTTGAGTAAAAAAAATACTTCCCTATAAAACCATCTCATATGCTTCTTTCCAACCTTTCTTGCTAAAACTCATTTTTAGCTTAATCCTTAAACTTAAGCTGTGATGACCGACTTCTCTATTTTGGATTCATCCTTCAACACCAACTGCCATAAATAACTGTATGCTTTGTTGAAACACTAAAAAACAATTTCATGTAACTACAGTATTTGGACTTTTTAAACTTTAAGAATCTCGTGTATGGTATAATAAATATTTACATATTTTATCTAAAATGGTGGTGTTATGGGGATTTTAAAAACCATATATACACAGGAAGGTGTGTGTATGCATATATTATATATATTTATTATCCTCAGGAGATTCTGCATTAGTAAGTCTATGATGACCACTCCCTACTCCCCATTGCCCCAAAATATTTTCAGAGAGCTCCACAGGTGATTCTGTTATCCACTCCCTGCCCGAGGACCACAGAGAGAGGACATCTCAAATTGCTTTCAATATTTATATGCCTGTATTTAAAGTATGTCTTTCCACCAAAAGAAAACAATCTAGGCCCTTAATTTTAAGTTCTAGGTTTAGAAGTTTTGCTGGACATCAAGATATCTTGATTTTAAACCTTCCATTAAAAATTATTATAATCAATATTTTTCTTCAGAAGTAAAAACAAATTTTCAGTGTCTACAATTTGTTATAGCTTAAAAGATATCATATATAAAACCACAGCATGAACAATATTAAGGAAATATTTATAATTCTCTGCCACATCGTAGTATTTATTACTACTTAAAATAATTTAGAGCTGGCCGGGTGCAGTGGCTCATGCCTGTAATCTCTGCACTTTGGGAG
The DNA here is from genome assembly GCA_004027715.1 of Plecturocebus donacophilus. NCBI lineage: Eukaryota > Metazoa > Chordata > Mammalia > Primates > Pitheciidae > Plecturocebus > Plecturocebus donacophilus. The sequence goes on along the minus strand of PVKP010008232.1, from coordinate 29,356 downwards.
GCTGAGGCAGGCAGATCACCTGAGGTCAGGAGTTCGAGATCAGCCTGGCCAACATGGCAAAACTCTGTCTCTACTAAAAATACAAAATTAGCCAGGCATGGTGGTGCATGCCTGTGATCCCAGATCCTTGAAAGGCTGAGGCAGGAGAATCACTTGAACCCAGGAGGTAGAGGTTGCAATGAGCCGAGATTGCGCCATTGTACTCCAACCAGGGAAACAAGAGCGAAACTCCATCTCAAGGAAAAAAATAACAGTTTAGAGTTTTATTTTGCCTAACTTAAAAATGAATATAAAGATACTTGCCTTTCTATATATTATGTAAGTAAAATATTTATTTTTAAAGACAAAAATGTTAAAGTTTTCTTTGTAAGTTAAAAGCCAAGTAAATATTTTATTAACATAGCACCCAGTAATGATGATGAAGGCACATAAGGTATAACCAAGTTTTAATATTAGAATCTTCTTGTTCATTAAAGGTTGTGAAGAAAAAGATTTAAATATTCTCTAAATCACTTAAGGGGATGTGTACGTGTATATAAAAGTTTAGACTGGTGGAAAATTTATTCAAATTAATTGATAACAGTAATATTCATACATTCTCACTGAATTCAAAGTCCATTTCAATAATAAATACTGTATTTATTTGATACTAAGAAACTTCACATTTATCTCTGAATTAGGAATGTATCTATAATTACTGGCATGTCATATTGGAAGCATTTTCTATTTCTGAATGGTGTTTCTTACAATCAATGGCACCTTATATCCCATGAAATACAGTATTTATTTAAAAAGTACTTTTTCAGGGCCGTGTGCGGTGGCTCACGCCTGTAATCCCACCACTTTGAGAGGCTGAGGTGGGTGGATCACCTGAGGTCAGGAGTTCGAGACCAGCCTAACCAACATGGTGAAACTCTGTCTCTACTAAAAAATACAAAAATTAGCTGGGCATGGTGGCAGGCGCCTGTAATCCCAGCTACTCAAGTGGCTGAGGCAGGAAAATGGCTTGAACCAGGGAGGCAGAGGTTGCAGTGAGCTGAGATCCCGCCACTGCACTCCAGCCTGGGAGACAGAGCAAGACTCCGTCTCAAAAAAAAAAAAAAAAAAGTACTTTTTGAAATTAAAAAGGTGACTTCTCCTTTTTAAACTTACAAATGTCCCCTAACCCCAAAACAACCCCAAATGTGTGGCTTCTTAAACTATAATCTTTTATATGAGTGAAAAATGGCAAAAATGAAAAAGCAAAACTAAACTCTCAGGACAAAAGGAACTGGTCTGGTAAGAATGCATTAGCTTAAATAATAAATGCATTTTATCGATTAATTATATGGAGTTACTTCCAGAGTTTTAAATAATTTCAAACATCTAGTATTTTCACCTTCCAATACTTTCAAATTACCTATCTACTCTTTATTGAAATAAAATTAGAATAAAGGAATATTCTACCCATAATACGATGCAGACAGACTACTCTGCTATAAAATAAGTTTCTATCAGTGTATGCATTTATGCTAAGAACACAAGCTAATGTTTAATGAAATGTTTACAGATAAAAATCTAAAAATTAGTGGTTCTGTTCGCTAATACTGCAGAAAGGCGTATCATTCTAACATGTTACAAATTAAAACACTACATGATTTGGTGTCTACTTATCACTGCTTGCAACACTTCAAACCAATATATTCAAGTGGTTAGGTTATTCCTTGAACATTTCTAATTGCTAGCATTCTAGTGACAGAATTGTGATCAAAAGCATTAAAAATGTGACAGGTCCTATGCCAAATTTATCAAAGATAATTAACTTTTCTCTCCATCATTTAATAACTGGCAAATGCAATTATGAGTTTTGAAAATTCTGAATTAGGACAATGTCCTTTCACTTAAATTCTATATAACAACAACAACAAAAAAGGACAAAGAACAAGCACAGAGTAATTTCTTTCAGCTATTTTAAAAGAGTGTTGTCACACATTTCCAAGATTGGTTTCTAGACACAGCACTGATAAGTGGGTAGGTAACTTTCCCCACTAGAAGTGCAATGCTTGTACATTATTTTTTTCAAGTACACACATGAAGGCCCAACAGTGATAAAAAGCTCGGCATCAAAAATGACTACAAAGTCTCATGCTTTTTATTGCTACTTCATCCAAGTGAATGTCACTTAATTTTAATAATGGTAAACACAACTAAACTAGTTTGAGAGAAATCTCAGCCAATATAATTTCCTTAAGGGCAAGGCCAATATTTCCTGAACATTAAAGCTTTATACCCACATAACACTTTTTCCTTATTACCCTAAGGAAAAAAGAGCTGAAACCAACTCAAATTATTGATTGAATTGAATTATCTTGGAAATAAACACCATTTAAACATTTTTACTCTTTACTTTTCTAAACAAAATAAATAATGTACTATCTCTGTTCAGAACTTGTAAGAAGTCTTTTATTTTTGGCCAGGAACCTTAAAAGTTCTTACAGCTCTCTAGGTCATCAGAGGTTGGCAAGACCAATCGAATTTTAAATGTCTGGTGTGCTCTATCATTTTTTGGAGCTATCTTTGCTTAGGAATTTTAGATAAACAGAGCAAATGATGAATTGCTGGGAAGGCACTGGAAACAAAATGACTATTCACAGAACCAAATAAAAGCCTTCCATTAGAAACTCAAAACCACCAATGGTTTTATATATGTGTATGTAAGTAAAACCTAAAAGAGAACAAATGGCAAATAAATAAAAATTAAAAGCAAAAGCGAAAACAAACAAGAAGTCAACCCCCAATTTTTTTTTCTATTCAGTTTACCTTGGAGGCTACAGTGTTATCTAGAGCCCTACAAAACACATGATGGGTATTTTGTTTCTGGTATACATATTAACGTCTTTAAGTCGACTAGCACCACTACACATTTTGTGCAATTAAGAAATTAACTTCAGGCACGTGACCAGTGAGTACTTTAGTGCCAGTACTATCTATGCAGAATAGTAAATATAGTGTGAAACAAAGCAACGCAAGCATTTATGTGAAATTTAGCTCCATGCTAAATCTGGCTTCATGCTTAACTATATTAAAAACAGAACTGACACACTGTCAATGTATTTCTTTATAAGATCTCTTATTTTGCCTTCACCAAGACTAAGAGCTTTAACTATAAGCCATGTTAACTAGCCAAAGTTCTCCAATTTTCTATCAGATTTTAAATAATACTTTATTATCTAAACTTTTTCAACTTTCTATTTTCTCTGTATGTGCATGAAGACAGACATACAGAGAAACAGAAAAAAAAACTACATGACTTACACAATATACAGATATTATACACATACTGAGAAGACTGCATGATTTTTATATCAAAGTACATGCTTTTTCCACCACATAGTTCATCATTGTTGTTATGATAGAAAGCTTCTGCAAAAAATAAGCACATGCTAATAATAATTCAAGGTTTTAAGAATTTATAGGTTAAAAAAATACAATTCCTAGAACACTGTTATCAAACAAATAAGTTTTATTGGCATCTAAAAACAAAATTCACCCAACATTGAAACGTACTTTAATATTTATGTTGTTGTTTTCTTGTTTCTTTTTTACTCACTGCAGTATGAGGAACAAATCACAAACACTTACTTTGGAGAAACAGAGACCATAGTGTAGATTTTACAAAATCACTTTTTAAAATCTCTGTATTGTGCTCCTCAAATACCTAGAGCCAGTCTTTGCATAAAATATCACAGCTTTGTCTATAACCTTAAAATTCTGCAGCAGCCTAAAGATATGGATAAGATATACCACCACTTGCTATTCTGAAATATATCTATTACCATATCCAACCTAATGATAGTTATCTAAAAAATTCTTCCATAGGAAGTCTCTGACAAGCTGTTATTCGTTTCCTCGACGTTAAAAGAATCTGGGGGCAACATTTATATTTTTATCAGAAAAATAAAAAAAAAAGTTTACCTACCATGTTCATATTAAGAACAATGTCTATACAAGTCAGTTGTACAATTATTTTAAGAGAAAGGTGAACATGAACATCAGATTAACTTAATTCTGGCAGACAAAAGTGAACAACTATGGTCCAGTCAGCCATTATCTATTACAGAGAGATGACAACTTTACAAAAGGTATCTTTTACCTACTGAGTGATGATTATGTCCCCTCAGTTTCTGTGCTTTCTACCACTGGTTCACTTTCTATATCAGCAACTGTGTCACTCTTCTCCTTGCTTATTTCATTTGAAGATGTCAGTTTTTCATAAAGTTCAGGATCATTCTGTACTGGTAAAGGTGGTGGCGGAGCATGTCTCTCTGTATTTTCACCATTAACCTGAGGCACATTATCACCTTTTCGTTGAGAAGTGGCCCCTTCAAAATAATCAAAAACCCGAGCATGAGGAGGAGGGACCCAAGTGTTTTGAATTCTGTCTCGTCCAAGACGATTTCCATTCATTTCTCTGCAGAAATCAAAATCTCTGTCATCCCTATCCCTTTGCCTCTCCCAGGGTCTTCTGCGGTCATCAAAATCTCTGTGAACTTCTTGTCCAAATCCTCTGTTCCAAGGACCACTTCTAGGATCAAATCGATAGTTTCCAGACCGAAATCTACCTCTTTCTTCATGTAAGCCTTTTGGACCACCATAGACCGGTAGAACCCGATGCTCTCTCTCATCAAAATCTCCTCTATGCCCCCAGGGCTTCTCTGGATTAAAGCCAAAGTGGTCTCTTCGACCAAGATGATCTATACCTGGCCTCACAAGATTCTCTCTTATATCTACAGGAGGTCTTCCAAAATGATCCCTACCATCTAGTGGAGGCCGTCCAGGACCTTCTCTTGGATCTATAGGTCGCCCAACCACATCTCTAACATCCACAGGGGGAGGTCTACTAATGCTTTCCCTGGTTTCTATAGGAGGAAACCGGTAATCTCTATCTCCTTCCTGTTGAATATTATCATTTCCAAGTGGTATCCTTTTTTCTGGGTTAGTAACATTGTCTACGCTTTGTCTTCCAGGAGCTAGAAAAGGTCTTTCGGGCTGACTAAAAATATCTCCTGGAGGAAAAGGTCCACGGGGTGGTGGATGAAGAGCTGCATCAAGTACCGATGGGGGTGGGATTCCCCGTTGGGGTGGAAGTCCAGGCTGTATTAAAGGGAATCTCGGCCCAGGTGCCTGTGGTATTAGTCCTGGACGAATGTCTAACATTGGTATTGTAGGCATCCTTTGATTAGGGATACTTAAAGGGGGTAAGTTTTGAGGTCCGGCTGGTGGCTGTGTTCCCAGAAGTCCAGAAGTATTTGGAACATTTGGTGGCTGTACTCCTACAAGTCCAGAATTGTTAGGTATATTTGGGGGTAGCACTCCCAAAAGTCCAGAACTACTTGACACACTTGGTGGCTGTATTCCCAAAATTCCAGAGTTATTAAGAATACTTGGTGGTTGGGCTCCAATAATCACAGAACTACTGGAAACATTAGATGGCCGGACCCCAAGAATTTCAGAATTACTTGATACATTTGGTCTTTGGACTCCCAGAATTCCAGAATTGCTTGTCACATTTGGCGGCTGTCCTCCTAAAATTGCAGCATTACTTGAAATATCATTTGGAATCACTAAAATAAAAAAGAGAGAGAAATAATTCAAAAAATTATTTTTTCCAATAATTTCCAATAATTTTAGCTGAATCAGCTACCTGTATCCTGCAATAATCAAGGCACACTAGCTACTACATGAAATCTTTTAACTTAAACAAAAATCTCAGGTTTTACTAATTTTCCACCTTTAATAAAAGCCTTTCTAAACCATAATTTTTTTTTTAAAAGAAAAGAACAGGAGTGGAAGTTTATTTAAAAGGCTTTAGAACAGGAAAGAAAGGAAAGGAAAGGAAAGTACGCTTGGAAGAGATCCAAGTGGGCATCAAGGTCAAGTGCCTCTAAACCATAATTCTTCAAGGACCAACAGTGGGGCCATAGGAAAAAGACTTACTGCTTTCAAACACCATATTTACCTTCTAGATCAAGCTGGATGATACCTACTAGAAGTAAGTTCCTGGCAGAAGTTATTCCCACCCAATACTTGCTCATTTTTATCTTCCTGTAAGTATACAGATTTTGTGCAATATTATTTTGACAACATATTGAAGCAATCCCAATAGGACAAAAAAAAGGGGGTGGTGGTGTGAGGGTCTTTATGGAAAGGTATTGAAATCTAGATCATCCTGAACAGAATGCCAGTTTTTAAAATAGAAATTTTAAGACACAGTGATTTCTTTCAAAAAACAGTGCAACATTTCAACATTTGTAGATTGTAGTGGTTACAAATGCATGCCACCTCAGAATTAAACACCAAATACAGAGAGGCAACCTAGCTTAGACTTAACTTTTTTAATTTTACTATTATTATTTACCTGATCTGGTGTTTTCACCAGAAGAAATCTGGTGGTCTATAAGATGAGGTACTTTTTCTTCAGGCTCTGCCTGTTTAGGTGGAGCACTAAAAACATTTCCAGCTGGCAGAGCGGAAGTAGCAAGATTGCTGGCAACAGAACCGCCTGGTATAACAAGGCTACCAAATCCAACATCTTTCACAGTTTCCGGAGTCATGGATAATGACGGCTGCACTAAAGCTGTTTAAAGAGGAGAAAAATATATTTCAGATTTAATTAGTCAATTGATGTGCTAAGTTTTAAACGTATTTAATTTAATGGCACCTCTGTATTACTAAGCACATTATATAATAACAAATGCTCAAATGACAAATGAGGCATCACGAAATCTTTATCTAAACATAGGGAAAACTAACAATTTTCAGAAATATTTCACCAAAAATGTTAAGACTAGCACTCAAAAAGTAAATTCCAGTAACAAATAAATAAATAATTTTCCAGGAATGCCAGATAAGTGAATATCTAAACATACAGAAATGACTAGTGCAGACTGAAATGTATGAGTATGAAAATCTGCCCAATCCCCCAATGTACTAGGGTCCAAACATTCATTTAACATTACCTTTTGTCAAATGAAGTTACAAACTCAACAGATGAGTGTGGACTACAAATATGAAGCCATAAACTTTCCATCTTAAAGAATGGGTAGAAAAAAAAAACACCAATGCAACTGACTAGAAGTAAAAATTCATTCATCCATAAATAATAAAAAAAAAACTGAAGGAGAAAAAAGAAGGGGAGGGGGACAAGGGAAGACAAGATGAGAAGAAATAAGAGATATCTCTCTTCGGTCACTGGATATCACCGGAAATACCTATAGAACTCATGACCCTGAGAAATGGCAATTAAAGAAAAAAGAGCATCCACCCTGACTTTCCTGTACAAACCGTACTTCAAGGTAACTAAGTTCCATTACCTGATTAAGGAAAACATTTGCTTCATTTAAGCTAAGAAACACGTAAGGAATTATACATCTAGAAAGATTACCACTCTGCAACAAATAAAAAGTAGATCTAAGAAACAATGATCAATGGATGAAAGGAAATGCTTTTAATGACCAGGTTCCACTGTTCCACTGAATGTTCTGATCAATCTTAACATCATTAAAAGGGGAACAAGACATCAAGAGTGAACCAAAATGTAAACTAAGGACTTTGTGTGATAATTATTTGTCAATGTAGGCTGACTAATTGTAATATACATATCACTCTGGTGGAGGATGTCGACAATGAGAGCCTGTGCATGTATGGTGGGTGGGGGCTTAAAGGAATCCTCTGTACTTTTGGCTCCATTTTGCTGAGAACCTAGAAAACTAGGTTTTACACTTCCCCCCAAAAAAGTGTAAAGCAGGAGGATAAAAAGGCACTGTATGACTTCTGATGTGATATATAATACTAAGCCTACTGAAATCTAAGCAAGCCTTTGGTGCTAACTTCCATTTTACAGGAAACCCAAAGACAGTAATTTCAGTACCACTAAGAAGCAAAAAAAACCAAATCCATTATTTAAGCTCTTATATACAGAATTGAACTGTTTCTTCGACAAATCATGAAGCGTTAAGAAAAGGAATGTAGGAGTGGGGCAGGACTGCACTACATTAAGACATACACATAGCAAAACCAAAACCACACAAATAGGATGAGAGGACTTTCTTTGAATTTTGATTAAAATAAAACCAATCATAAGACATTTTAAGACAATCAAGCAAATTTAAATAAGAACTATCATTTACTGTATTTTAGAAATTATCTAACATGCATTTGTCTTAAAACTTTCATAACAAAAAAATTAACGGTAATTCACAAGAATGACAACTGACACAAACCAACACTAAACTAACACTACCATGAATAAAGAAAACTCTTAAAGTTGAAAACTTACATGTTGGTACTACTGGTGGAATCGTAGGAGGTGGCACAACAGGTGGGGGAACTGGAGGTGGCATAAAACCTACATGGAAAAAAACCCCAAAAATAAAATAGCACAAGAAAAATTACTTATTTTAAATCAAAGATTCCAATAGCTACAAATGAAACTCCATATTCTTAAAATGGACTACAACCTCCTATTTGTATATGTATTTTTTATTTTAAAAATGGCTTTTATATACAAAACCTTGATCTCTAATAAGCTAGGTAAAGCAAAGAGATCCTGATTTATGAGAATATCCTTTTTATTTACTCATTAAAGTCCTGTGGCATGCTCTATGGTGCTATATAATCAAAGATTAATAGGAGCCAGGTAAACTGTTTATCAACAGTGATGACATAGGGAGAGTTAAACATTCTATTCCAAGCTATGGATCATGCTATATGTAATAATGTCATCTGTCAAATATGCTACTTTATTTATTTGATACATGTGTATCATTTACTCACTAGATCAAAATATTTCCATTAACTGTGGATAACACTATGTTTTAAGCATTGAAGTAAATCTTCAATTTAATATTGGCTTTTTAATGATTTCAATTAAGTAATTAATTTTAGATAACGAGTCTATGTTTCTTAGGCTGGTCTCAAACTCCTGGGCTCAAACAATCCTGCTACTTCAGCCTCCCTCGTAGCTGGGATTAGAGGAACACACCATGGTGCTAAGCTTCTTAATCATTTTAAATATCAAATCATAAATTTGCTTATTTGCATTTTGTGAAATATAAAGCTACCATTACATTCAACTAGAAAATATTGGCTAAAAGAATTTTAAACTATAAAATCTACTTTGATATTCAAGGTTTGTTCCTCCTCTCACAATCCTGATTGTAACTAAGTTTTGTGGTAAATTATATGATATACATATTTAATTTTTAACTTTATTTTTAATAAAATATACCTTTTTAACTAAGTGGCTAAAAATAAGGAAAGAAGATATGATTTTTCAACAAATTCATAGGAACAATGACTATAAAGCCTATGTGGTATGATTTTTGAAATAATCACTTAAAAATATCTTCTGAAATAATTTTTAATTTTGAAATCACAAATACAAAAATATTTTCACAAACTTCAATATTTAAAATAAAGTTACTGGCTGGGCGCAGTGGTGCATGCCTGTAATCCCAGCACTTTGGGAGGCTGAGGTGGGCAGATCACAAGGTCAAGAGATCAAGACCATCCTGGCCAACAAGGTGAAACCCTGTCTCTACTAAAAATACAAAAAATTAGCTAGGCATGGTGGTGCCCACCTGCAGTCCCAGCTACTAGGGAGGCTGAGGCAGGAGAATGGCTTGAATCTGGGAAGTGGAGGTTGCAGGGGGCTGAGATCATGCCACTGCACTCTAGCCTGGTGACAGAGCGAGACCCCTTCTCAAAATAAAATAATTAAAATCTCTATCAATTTCCAATTACACATTAAACTGTAACTTAATACATTTGCTTACATGACCTGTAAATTACAACCATTCTCAGACAACAGATTTATTTTTTAGTCTTGCTACGAACTCTATCCAACATCTAAGAACTTAAGTTACAAAAGTCAACACACTGTATTTCTTTTCTAATATGCAAATAATTCATGAATTGAAATACATTTTAATTTCGAAAAATAATATATATATTGTTTTGACCCAATAAACTTGATAAAAAAATTCCTGAATTAGAGTTTCTAGGTAAAAACTATAGATTACTTGAACACATATCTCATCAACTAAACATATGTAATCGCTTACATAGTTTAAGATGGAGCTTTTAGGCTGGTGTAGTGACTCATGCCTGTAATCAAGTACTTTGGGAAGTTGAGGTGGAAGGATCTTGTGTCTAGGAGTTCACAAGGAATCTCTCCATCATCATTCTAACCTAACCTCCCATGGTCTAATAATAAAAGTTGGTTTTTTTTGTTTGTTTGTTTTGTTTTGGGAGACAGGGTCTCACTGTCACTCAGGCTGGAGTGCAGCAGTACGAACAGAGTTCACTATAGCCTCCAACTCCTGGGCTCAAGCAACTCTCCCATCTCAGCCTCCTGAGTAGCTGGGACTACGGGTGTGTACCATCACATCTGTCTACTTTCTTATCTTTTGTAGAGACAGGGTGTCACTGTCGCCTAGGCTGGTCTCGCACTCCTGGATGCAAGTGGTCCTCCCACTTTAACCTCTCAAAGTGCTGGGATTACAGTTGTGAGCCACCATACTTGGCCTAAAAGCTCTATCTTAAACTATATATTTGGTTGATTAGATGTGTTTAAGTAATCTATAGTTTTTACCCAGAAACTATAATTCAAGAAACTTTTTTTTATCAATAATTTATTAGGTCAGTGCTTGATTTGGCAGCAAATATACTAAAACTGGAATGATACAAAGAAGATTAGCATGGCTCTTGTGCAAGGATAACATACAAATTCATGAAGCATTCCATATTTAAAGAACAAATAACTTATTAGGTCAAAACGAAGTATTCCAAATTCAATTAGCCTTTTAAACATAATTTCTAATGTCAAAATGGAGCCTACTGATTCTTAGGAGGGATACTGCAAATTTTCTGAAGAAATGCTGATAATTATTAGAGAACTTTCATATAAAAACTGAAACAAAAACTTTACATTCTTTTAAGAGTAATAATTCTCTTTTTTTTTTTCCTTTTTCCTTTTTTTTTTTGAGACAAATTCTTGCTCTGTCACCTAAGCTGGACCACAGTGGTGTGATCTTGGCTCACTGCAACCTCTGCCTAATGCGTTCAAACCATTCTCTTGCCTCAGCCTCCCGAGCAGCTAGAATTACAGACATGTGCCACCATGCCTGTCTAATTTTTGTATTTTTTAAGTAGAGATGGGATTTCACCATGTTGGCCAGGCTGGTCTTGAATTCCTGACCTCAAGTGATCTGCCCACCTTGGCCTCCAAAGTGCTAGGATTATAGATGGAGCCACTGTGCCCAGCCATGATTTTCAATTATTCTAAAAAAAATTTCATTTTTCTCTGTCGGTGCTTCTCCTGGCACATCCTGAGAACAAGTTAGAAAAGAAAACCCTCTGGCTCTAACACAGACCTAGTAAAGCAAAAACAGTGGAAGATGGGCCCAGTAATCTGTGCTTTAACAAGCCTATGCATGCTAAGGTCTCAGAACCACTGATCTATGGCATTTAAATCTAGAAGAACTTAAATGCTAATCTAAATAAAGTTCAAATATTAAAATAAAAATTCCTTACCAGGTGGTGGTTGTGAAGGGTTAAAACTTGCTCGTAAAAAAGGAGGTGGAGGGATTGGACTGAATCCAGGAGGAGGAACTGGCATCGACACAGGAAATGCTGGTGGGACTAAACTAACTGTAGGCACGGCTGGCGCCACTGGAATCTTTTGTGGATAGACAAAAAAGTTCACTCATCAGTTTATTTACCTGCATCTTGGAACAACTAAAGGCAAATTATTCTATATCTTTCAAGAAGGTAATAAAGACCATTAAAAAGGGTTTTATCCCCACTTTTAGTGTACTTGCAAGTGAACCTACTTAGGGTAAAAACAAGCCAATGTTATTCAACAGATAGTTTTTACGTGGAGATTGTGAATTTTATCTTACATTCAAGTGATGTAAAGTAATGGTCACCTAGTTCAATACTGAATATTATGCTCCATTTTAAACTGCCATCTCCCCCTCAGCTTAGTAATACCTACCTATGTTATGCAACCTAACCACCTTTAGGAAGCATGTCAATGACAGCTTTAGAATAGCTTAAATTTCTTATAAATTTATTTTCTTATCCCAGCATAAGTACCTTTTACTCATTCTAGGTATAAAAGTCGCAAATATTCATCTGCACCACAGCTTTACCTCTCTTCTAAACTTCTCATTATATCAAGTGTCTATTCAACATCTCAATTGTGTTGACTAAAAGATACTTCTACTTAACACATATGAAACAACTGATTTCCAGTTGTCCTTCCCAAAAGAACTCTTCCCACAGTCTTTCCCATTCTTAGATAATGGTAACTCTATCTTTCCAATTTCTTGGACTAAAAACCTTGCCTCTGCTTTTGCTCATAAACCCAAATCCAATCATGCTAAAAAAAAAAAAAAAAAAAAAAAAAAAAAAGTCCTGTTGGTTACACCTTCAAAATGCACCTAGTATCTGACCATTTCTTATTATCTCCACTGCTAGAAGTCTATTCTGAGCCACCACCAGCGCTCATCTGGATTGCTGCAATTGTCTTTTAGCTGTTCTCCCTGCTCAATGCTCACTACAGCCTATTCTCAAAATAATAGCCAGTGCTATCCTTCAAAACTGTAAGCCAGATCAAGTCACTCCTCTGCGCAAAATCCTCCAATGGCTCCTCATCTCTCTTTTGTCACATGTAAAGACGCATCATCCTCATCTCATTCCAAGTGAAAGGCAAAGTACTTAGAGAGGTTTATCTTTAACTAACTTGCCGTTCACTGGCTTTATTCTAGCCCACTTTCCACTCCTAGAACACGCGACCATATTCCTGGCACTGGACCTCTGCACTAGTTGCTGCCTCTGAATACAATGTTTTTTTCATCAGATAGTCACATGATTAATTCCCTTAGTGCCTTTATGTCACTGCTCAAATTTCTCATTCTCAATTAGTCTATCCTCACCATTCTATTTAAAATAGATCAGCCTTACACTACCTTTTTCCTTCCATAGGATCTCATAATCATATTTATTTTATATTTTCTCTCACCACTATTGAGAATAAAAGCTCTTAAAAGGGCAGAGATTTGTGGGGATTTTTCACTGATGCCTAGAAGAGTGTCACAGAGCCAATACTCCATAAATATTTGTTCAATAAACATTTTAAAATATGAATAACATTCCTAAAAATAATTTTTCAAAAAGTATTTGATTAAATTCATTAAAATAACTTACTTTTCTATCAATTTGACTTCTCAGAAAAACATGAATCTAAAAAAAAATCCTATGAGTTCTCAGAAACAATATTTCCATATTTACCTTTTAAACCTAATGTGTTTAGCACAACGATACCACAGCATTAGCAGACTTTTTAAAAAAAGAGATTTAAAAGAAATATTCTTTTTCCTAACAATACTGATATTTATTCTGATATGGCCTTTTTCGTCCATTTTATAAAGTAAATACATAAGTAAAAACAGAAATGTACAACAACACGTAAGGAAAAAAACCCACTTTAACACTAACCTGCAACATAGCAACAGGAGGAGGGAAAACCTCTGCCTGGGTTGTAACCACTGTCTCCTTTTCAACTGGAGTTGGGCTCTGAGTTGTCTGGACCGTCTCTTTAACAGGTTCTGAGCTTTTCACAGTTTCCCACTCTAAACAAAATATTTAAAATTTATTTCCTTTGGACAGGTGTAACTTTTCATTTTCTTCTTTGTATTCATTTATTTCACATCTAAGTCCTTCATCCACCTTGGCACATCTTTAAGATATATCCACAACTGTAGGTACCATGCTAAATTTTTGCCTGGATTAATCTGATTAAGATACTATGGAGTTCAAAAAAGCTTGACACATGAGACACAAATGAAAGGCTAAAACATTTCATCTAAAGAAAACACTTAGAAGGGATATGATAGACATGTATCTCAATGGCTGGCTTATATAAGAGAAACTAACCTTACTCAATTTTTTATCACAAAGTAGAACACAAGAAGACCAACTAGGAGAGTATTAATCCAATACAATAAAATCCTTCTGAAAATACAGCTATCCAAAAAGAGAACAAAAAAGCTCTGATGGTTCCTCTCCCATGCTTCTCCATCTCATTCAAAGTGAAGATCAAGTAAGACAAATAAGATTTACATGACCTTGTCCCTCTGTACCCATCTGCCTTGATCTCCCACTACTCATTCCTCACTCACTCTGCTCAATCTATACTGGTCTCCCTATTTTTAAATACAGACATGGTACTTGCTGCATGCCTTACCCCTTCAAATATCACGTTCTCCATTAGACCTTCTACAACCACATAAAAACTGCAGTACCCTCACACCTACACTGCCCATATACCTTCCCTGACTTTTCTTCTTAGAACTTACTGACATCAAAATACTATATACTTTATCTACTTTATTACCTGTTTTCTTCACAGATAATACATGCATGAAACATTGGCTAGTAAACAGTATAGCATCTGAGGCTTTAGGAGCCACGTGTTCTCTGCTGCAAGTGTTCAACTATTATTACCAAAAAAAAGGTAATATAAAATAGGTAAGTGAGCATGGCTGTGTTTCAATAAAACTTTATTTACAGAACAGGCTACCAACAGGATTTGGACCATGGGTAGTAGGTTGCTAACCCCTGTGGTACACTCCACAAGAAGAAATTTTTGTCTATTTGTCTCACTGCTGTAATTCCAGTTCCTAAAATTAGGCCTGACATACAGTAGAAACTAAAATATTTACTAAGTGAATATCCTGGAGAAAACAGCCACTGGCAGGGGGTAGGGTGGGGATTAGGCCTGACAGGAAAAGAACAATAGAAAAATAATAGTTCAAAAATTTTACATTGGCCTGAGAAACACTCTGAAAAGTAGCTAATTCTGATAAAAGAGCTAAAGTGTGAAGAAAAAAGGTGTGTGTATATATTTCAGTTCCTTTTCAAATATTGTTTTTTTAGATTCCTTATTGGTTATAATTGCAAATCATTTTGTCCATTATTTTTTCTTGAGACAAGAGTCTCACTCTGTCACCCAGGTAGAGTGCAATGGGGCAATCTCAGCTCACTGCAACCTCCGCTTCCGAGTTCAAGTGATTCTCCTGCCTCAGCCTCCCGGGTAGCTGGGATTACAGGCATTTGCCACCATGCCCTGCTAATTTTTGTATTTTCAGTACAGACAGGGTTTCACCATGTAGGTCAGGCTAGTCTTGAACACCTGTCTGTGATTTGCCCGCTTCGGCCTACCAAAGTTCTGAGATTACAGGCATGAGCCAACGCACCTGGCCTTTCATTTTGTCAATTTTTACCTGGATTGTTTTAAAATAAAAGGACAATTTTGGGGGGGAAAAAAAAGCAGGCCGATCATTTGTCATTGTAAAAGGCATCCCAGAAGTATTTAACATTGTATGAATCTGAATTAAAGCACCCTAAACTAAGATTCTACTCCTGCTATTTTCAACATGGATACTATTCAAAATAATCTGCAAAGTGATTCAAAGAAGCTTCCCAAGTTCCCACTTAAACTGAAGCAATTAGAAATATTTAGTTTAGAAAAATTCCTCCTACACATAACTCTCAAGAATCAACATTTGAAAAAAATATATTTTAAAATGCTACATTTATAGACTTCTATACATTTACAGACTTCTATACTTTCTAATCTATACTTCGACACCTGTAAAATAGGTCCCATTAAGCCTGTATACTAGGGCACAGTAATGTATCTTTTCTCTTTTTTGGGAGACGAATCCAGGACACACAGTTCATGCTATCATTCCAAATTCATTTCAGCTACAACCTTCTGAGTATACTTTTTTTTTTTTTAACAATAAAAATATCTTAGAGTTCTTACCAGTATTTACGGTCTCCTGATCAATCATGCCTCCTTCTGCAAAACCTTCCAAGTCATCCACTTTAACTTTTTCCCATGGTATATACGTAACTCCAAGATCCACATCCCAGAATTGTTTGTATTCTGTTTTTACACCTTTGTTTAAAGCCCAAGCAATCTATTATAAATGGGAAGAGGAAAAAAGGAAGCTTACATATACATACTACAAAAACAAGGTAGAAAGTTCAAGAATTTATTTAAACAACGTAAATACAAGTAAAATTCATTTTAGAAAACAGTTGGAAAGGAAAAGTTGGAAAACTAACAGTAGCCAAAAATATTTTTCCCAGTTGTTTTTTTGTCTGAGACATGGTCTCACTCAGTTACCCAGGCTGAAGTGCAGTGGCACAATCATGGTTCACTGTAGTCTTGACCTCCTGGGCTCAAGTGATATTCCTGCCTTAGCCTAGCTGGGACTGTAGGCAGGTGACACCACGACCAGCTAATTTTTGTATTTTTTAGTAGAGATGAGGTTTTGTCATATTGACCAGGCTGTCACAAACTCCCGGATTCAAGCGATTCACCACCTCAGCCTCCGAAAGTTCTAAGCAGATGTGAGCCACTGTGCCTGGTCAGTTTTGTTTTATAAAATAAAACTTACATTAGATGTAGTATTTACAATAAAGGATTTCCACTTCTTATTGTAACTCTAATAGAGCAATGCATTTCCAGAGAAAATCTAAATCTACTTTTCACCATAAAAATGTCAATCTACATCAGCGGTGATTAGAATAGCATTTTTCTTCATTTGCTGAGACAGGGTCTCACTCTGTTACCCAGGCTGGAGTATAGTGGCACAATCATGGTTCACTACAGCCTTGACTTCATGGGTTCAAAAGATCCTCACACCTCAGCCTCCCAAGCAGCTGGACCAGAGGTGCATACCAACACACTCAGCTATTTTTCTTTCTTTTTTCTTTTTTTGAGACAGAATCTTGCTCTGTTGCCCAGGCTGGATGGAGTTCAGAGGTATGATCTCAGCTCACTGTCACCTCTGCCTCCTGGGTATAAGAGATTCTCCTGCCTCAGCTTCCCAAGTAGCTGAGACTACAGGCATCCACCACCAGGTCAGGCTAATTTTTGTATTTTTAGCAGAGTCAGGGTTTCACCATATTGACCAGGCTGGTCTCGAACTCCTGACCTTGTGATCCACCTGCCTCGGCCTCCCAAAGTGCTGGGATTACAGGCGTTAGCCACCACACTCAGCCACACTCAGCTAATTTTTAAATTGTTTTGTAGAGATGAGGTCTCGCTATGTTGTCCAGGCTGCTCTTAAATTCCTGGGCTCAAGTGATACTCCCATCTTGGCCTCCCAAAGTGTTGGGACTACAGGTGTGAGCTGCCACACTTGGCCTGTTATTTTAAACAAAATCTTTTATTCCAGAGGAGAGTAGTAATATTTTGTTTATACAAGAAACTGCCATGCAATGACAAAAGATGAGCATATATTAACATCAATGAAGGTAGTTATTTGAAAGTTTTTTATTCAGTTGCAGAACTGATGAGATAAACTTCAAATAAAAAAGCGAAATTGTGAATTAATAGAAAAATATTCAAAAAATTCTGAGTGCAAAGACTACAGAGAAAATAAAAATATTCTAATATGTAATCTCTTCACAAGGGCCTGGTTTATATTTTAAAAAAGATGTCAAGAATCAATAATATAATTAGAAAATATAATTAAGGAGTACTGAAAGAAAAAGTGAATGAAAGACAACATTGTAAAATGAACATGTTCTACTCACAGAATGGTGCCCTGGCTGACTCATAAAGCTGTGCAAGTGTAATTTCAAGGAACTAACTGACTAAAGTTCTAGTTATTAGACTTATTTTTACCTACATCTAATTCTAAAACTCAATGAACACAAATAATAAGTTTCTGATGAGGTCTGCCCATAACATTAAAAGAGAATATAATGCAGGGACATTCTAATAATCTAATAAAAGAGCTTGTGACCCTTCTGTGAACAACTCAGACTTCAATATAACAAACATTAAAAATACTGACCCCCATCCCAAGCTCCACTCCACCAAATCTTACCTTAATGATCTTGGACCCAATTTTATACGATCCAGAACTAAGTTTCTGAAGAGCTCGAAATGCATCTTGTCGATGAACCATGCAGACATACGCACAGCCCCTGGGAGGAATCATCTAATAAGAAAAAAAATTTTAAGAAAGAGTATAAGAACAGAAACTCATTCTGGTATTTTATGGTTTTAAATGACACAAAACACTGACTACTTACTAATACTTCAATTTTGACAGATATACTGATTTATTTTCCCCTATTTTCCTCCAGCTGTTAATTAGTAGGTACAATTCATGTACAATTAATAATTAATAATTCAATTTTAAAATCCCCAAATTCAAAACTCAATTAAGTCTCATTATAAGCCATGATATAAATGAAACCTTAAATAGCACATGGCAATATTTTCTGAACACAGAGAAGGAACTAATAAAAACAAAATAAAACAAAAAATATATAGCTTCATATGTATACCACCACCAGATAAAAGGGAAATAATGTTATGTGGCCAAAATATTTGACGGCAACAATTTATTCCTAATATTACTTCAATTTTTCAAAATGTTTTATTGAGTAATGTGAGAACGGTTTTTCTTTTATGGAATTATCCTTAATATAAAATCCATAATCTCAAACAACTGATGATAAAACTTTTCAATCTTATAAAACTTTATTTTGTTCAAGTGCTTCTGGCAAAGGTTTTAACATAAAAAAGGCTCGGCGTTAGGATCTGAGACTGATTTATAAAGCATTTAACTTTTCTACAATTACCAGATCATAAAATTATCATTAATACATGAACTGAGAAACCTATGCATAGCATTTCTTTTTGAGAAACTCAAAAGGCATTCTATCATTTTATTTTCACTCGATACCTAATAAAGCATGCCTATTATTAAAGCTTACATATAAATCTTTTTCTCAGCCTTGCTAAGAAGAGCAGAGAAAGCTATTTCAAGCTACTGTCTCTTTAATATCAAACTTCTTAAAAAAAAAGTCTATCTAAACCTTGACATTCTTCTTTTATCTATTGCCATCTAGCTCTAATTCCTTACCAAACCACTGGAAAATACTCCACTGTCTTCAAGATCACCAATGACCTACTAAATGTCAAACTGAATGGACTTTTTGTCTCTGAAGACCCCAAAATTAACTGAGTGGATTATGAATCTTCACTTCACAAAATAACTTAGTACTTAATATTTGTAAGTACTATACTATCAAAAAGTAATACAATAGAGGAGAGAGATAAGGCAAACGGATGTTCAAAGGATACAAGAAAGACCACAAATGTGATAAACAGGAAAATTCAAAATGCTGCTTGGACACAGCTCTGTTCAGAGCAATGATTCCTGCTGTGTGTGAGAATCACCTATGTAGCTGTGGCACTTCGCTAAAAATTTAAAGATATTGAGCATGGGCATCCCTAACGTTTCAAATGTCAAGACATATTACCGACATGTGGCTAGAGCTGAGAATCACTAGTTTAAGCATAGGGGAAAATCAGAAAAAAAACTTCAGAGAAGGTATATGATTGTAGACTCTGAAAGATACTGATGTTTTAACAGTTGAAATCTAAAAAGATAAAAGAGTAAGAAAAGTTGACAGCACTCTTGTGATATAGAAAGAGAAATGTGAAGTATCCAGGTTGAAATCCTTAACTAATCACCTTTTTATTACCTGTGTAACTCAAGCAAATCACTTCGTTTCCACATTCGAAAATAACAGTATTTGAATTACTTAACCTGCTTCTTACGAGGCTCCAAAGAAATCACACACAAAAGAAAGATGCAACATGGTTCAACTCAACTCAAAGAATTCTGTTATTATTATAGAAAAGTCAAGTTTGGTCATTTAAGGAAGACTGGGAAGGAATTAAGACTAGAAAGGAGAAATTGGGCAATATTCAGATAAAAACGATAAAAGATCCCACAGACATAAAACTGTAACCACAGGGAATGAAATCAGAAGCTTCGTGAATTAAGTGTCCTTATACTTCCTGTCTACCAGGATGGATGGATGGATAGATGAATGGATGGATGAATGGATAGATGGACAGACAGATAGATAAATAAATGCCTCCCCAAATGACTACAGAACATTTCATTACATAGCGGGAGGAAGAAAGCAAGCAAATAATTTTTAAATAAAAGAACAATTAAAATGGCTAACCAAAGATGTCTGACCTTCAGAAAAAAGCATCAGGCCTTATAAAGAATAAAACACAGACTCAAAGGAGACTGGGTGGTGCAAAACTAGTGCAAGAATCAAGAATGAAAGAGTTATGCTCCACTCACTAGCAATTCGCTTACCATACTGATTTTTTTTTTACCTAATATTTGCTCTGTTAGATAAGAAAGACAGTAAAAGAGCACCAGAGAGTGAGAAAAGAAAAAGGCAAAAGAGACTGGGATCCCAAGTCTAGCTGTGTCTACACATCTGCTCATGTGCAAGTGACTACAATTCTGTGGGACTCCATTTCCTTAAACACATTTTTTTTTTTTTTTTTTGGAGACAAGTTTTGCTCTTGTTGCCCAGGCTGGAGTGCAATGGCGAAATCTCAGCTCATTGCAACCTCTGTCTCCCAGGTTCAAGCAATTCTCCTGTCTCAGCCTCCCAAGTAGCTGGGATTACAGGCATGGGCCACCACACCCGACTAATTTTTTTGCAATTTTAGTAGAGACGGGGTTTCTCCATGTTGGTCAGGGTGGTCTCAAAATCCCGACCTCAGGTGATCTGCCCACCTCGGCCTCCCAAAGTGCTGGGATTACAGGTGTGAGCAACCATACCGGCCCTTCAGCACATTTTTTTTAAAAAAGGAATTAAACTAGACCACACTTAAGGTTCCTGCTAACTCAAACATTTGATGATGTTAGGAATCAAACATCCTACACTGTTACAAAACTCAAGAATATTTTGCTACAATTCTATTTTAAAAATAGTAATAATTATGAAGAAAAACAGCACCAAAATAAATACGGACATTATCAAAGTAAAATGATTCTTGAAAAGACATATATTATTAAAGGCAGACATTACTGGGCTAATCAGGAACAGAAGTGATTCTTTGTATGAATAAAAACCTCCTTTTTTAAACCTTAAATTATTAAGAACTAATACTTGCATTAATGGATTCAATTTGTCCAAACTCTTCAAACAGGTTGGTTAAATCTTGCTGTGTTGCCTTCTTGTCCACTTGTCCAACCCAGAGAGTAGTACTACATACTGTCAAGACATAAAAGACAAATGACCTAAATCATATAGACACAGTTACTTCTTTCAAACATAGCTGAGGAAAAAGCAGTAATAAAAATAATAATTAAAGATAATATATTCAAAATAATTGTTAATGAACACTTGCATCTGTTATGTTTAAAATCAATTAAAATCACAAGTATTAATTCAGATCTTTGCCAAGTCAATCACTTGCATGTGACCTGTTTTTAAGGTTGGCTACACACTCAAACCATCTGTGGAAGCCAGCGTCCCACTCTAAGAGGACGAGTGACATGCAGTATTAAAGACTGGAAAGTGAGAGTTGTAAAATTCCCTAGGTGGTTCTAATGTGCAACAAAGTTTCAAAACCACTTCTCACAGTAATCCCATTTGTGAACCTTTTAAGTGTTCTTCTGTGCTGGAAGGATTAAGTAAATGTGTCTCCCTAATCAAGAGGTAAATCTGAAACAGTATCTTATCCTTAAGGAAACAAACCTTTGCCTGAAGATACAAAGGGAAAATGGCCAAATCAGAATCCCTTGAAAGACTTAAAGGTACTTAACTGTTGAAAGCCACATCTCTTTAACAAATAATGAACATGAAACACCTTGTCCACTTTCAGCTGTATTGTTCATGCCTCCACGAATGCCTTCTTTTACAGAAGATATTTATTTTAAAAATATTCATAGCTGACACTTTTGCATAATTTCCATAACTTTTTATTTGGATTTATGTCAGTGTCCACATTTCTGACTACCTTTTATCTATAATACGACAGGTCTAAGGCAGGTTTTACTCTATGGCTAATTTAGCCCCAAATAAAGGTATTACCCTTGGCAAGATCACTACTGAGTGCCCTAGGTTTTTTCAACCAGGTCTCTGGTTAGTCAGAACTGTAACATCTTCCAGATCTGCGTAAGCTTTAAAAGTCACTTAGCTAACACAGAGTCCCTGGTCATTGTTCTTTCCCTGACAGCAGCTGTTTATCTCCTGTAGTCTCACCCTATATTCAATTTAATCTTCAACCAAAGTCTCAAGGAGCTCTGGATTAGGTTTTTGTTTTTCTGAAACAGAGTCTCACTCTGTTGCCCAGGCTGGAGTGCAGTTGTGTGATCTTGGCTCTCTGCAACCTCCACCTCCTGGGTTCAAGCGATCCTCCACCCTCAGCCTCATGAGTAACTGGGACTACAGGTGTGCATCACCATGCTCAGCTAAGTTTTTTTGTATCTTTAGCAGAGATGCAGTTTCACCATGTTGCCCAGGCTGGTCTCTAAAACGCCTGGTCTCAAGTGATCCTAAAGTGCTGTGATTACAGAGGTGAGCCACTATGCCTGGATTTGTATCAGTTTTTTATTGCTGCTGTAACAAAATAACATAAATGTAGAATAAAATAAATATATTGTTTTATAATTCTGAAGATCTACAATGGGTCAGCAGGGCTGCATTCCCTCTGGAGGATATAGGGGAGAATCTCTTTCCTTATCTTTGCTAAGTTCTACAGGTTACCTGCATTCCTTGGCTCATGGCCCCATCCTCCATCTTCAAAACCACCTCTACAACATTCCCCAAATTCTCTCTCCTTTCATCACCACATCACCTTTTCTCTCCAACGTACTTGCTTCCCTCTTAAGTACCTGTGTAATTAAACTGGGTCTTCTGGATAATCCAAGTTCATCTCCCCACCTCAAGATCCCTAATTTAAAAGGGCCTGAAAAGTCCCTTTTACCATACAATGTAACATATTTACAAATTCCAATGATTTAAATGTAGGTACCTTTTGGAGAGCCATTATTCAATCTACCACAAACCCTTAACAGAAGTCTGGGGCTCTTTCATGGAATAGATCTCCCTGTCCCTTTATTTTTGGAGACAAGGTCTTGCTCTGTCACCAGGCTGAGGCTGGAATACAGTGTCCTAATCATAGCTCACTGCAGCCTCCAACTCCTCTTGCCTCAGCTTCCATAGAAGCTGAAACCACAGGAACACATTACCACACCTGGTTAAGTTTTTATTTTTAGTACAGACAAGGTCTTGCTGTTTCCCAGGCAGGTCTCAATCTCCTGACTCAAGCAATCCTCCTGCCTTGGCCTCCCAAAGTGCTTTACAGGTTTGAGCCACTGCACAAAGCCTTAAGGATTCTTTTGTTTTGAGACAGGGTCTTGCTCTGTTCCTCAGGCTGGAACATGGAATCTTGCCGTTCCTCAAGCTAGACATGCAATCATGTCCCACTGAAGCCTCTCAACCTCCTAGGAACAAGTGATCCTCCCACCTTTTGCTTGTGTAGTTGGGACTACAGATGTGAACCACTTTGCCCAACTAACTTTTTTTGGTCGAGATGGAGGTCTCACTATGTTGCCCAGGCTGGTCTTAAACTCCTGACCTCAAGCAATCTGCTGGCCTGTGCCTCCCAAAGTAGCCTGGATTACACGTGTGAGCCACTGCACCTGGCATTCACTTTTTCCTTTTCTGCATATTCCAGCTGCCTTCATCTCCCTAAACTCTGTTCCATATTCCATATTTCCCATCTCTTTCAATATTATCTCTCTACACATTTTTCCCATAGGGAATGCCATTTTTTTTCTCAGAAAGCACTAATGATTTTTGCCATCCCATGCAGAAGGGGCACTTGATTCCTGGAATGTTATTATTCATTGGTGCTTTATATCCCCTAGTCATGAAAATCTTGTGTTCTAAAATCCATGCTAAAAACCAATAAACAGTATGAAAACACTATCAATATGTTCACAATGTGTTAAGAAAGAATACAAATCACAGGAAATTGATACTGCTTTTCACTAAGGAGAGTTGTGAGGTAAACAATCAAAGATTATTTTTCACTGTACCGGCATACCTTGGAGATACTGCAACTTTGGTTCCAGACCACCACAATAAAGCAGATATCGCGAGAAGGTGAGTCACATAAATTGTTCTTCCCAGTGCATATAAAAGGTATGTTTACATTACACTATAACCTATTAAGTGTGCAATAGCATTATGTCTGAATAATGTACATACCATAATTTTAAAACACTTTATTGAAAAAAAAAAAAAAAAAAAAAAAAAAGCTGACATAGAGACAAAGTGGGCACCTGCTACTGGAAAAATGGTGCCCAACAGAGGTACTCAACACAGGGTAGTCACAATCCTTCAATCTTTTTTTTTTAAAAAGCAGTAACTTCAAAGTACAATGGAGTGAAGGGTAATAAAATGAGATATGTTTTATTTGCCTATGTGCTTTTTATTCATGTTTTTTATTTCCCTTTTTGCTGTTTGTTGTACCCATGAAAAAAAAAAAACAGAAATAAAAAATAAATTCCACAGTTAAAAACTATTTAAACAGTGACAACAACAACATGGCAAATTAGGTGAGAAACTAAATGACAGAGACTCTGCCTAAAATCCTTACTCTAATATTGGCAAATATAGATGATTCTGAATGTCTTAATGGAAATCATGTGAGAAAGCACAATAGAGATTTTATGTTCAGACCTTTGACATTTTTTTTTTTTATCAGTCAGCACCAAAATATTTAAATGTATAACCCTCACCCTAAGGAACAAACAAACTTCTAGAGCAAGGAATATCAATAGTATTAGGTTGACACTAGCTCTCACAACCACACAAAATTCAGGCAAGATAGCCAAGGCCTAGAAAAATTGCCAAAACTTAGTAAGAAGATGGCTATTGCCTTTTATTATAGGCCTGGGTGTCCAAGATGCTCAAGTAGTATACATTACATCAATTATTTTTCTAACTCTCTAGTAGAGAGAATTTATTTGGAAGTCTTCAGAAATTAGATAACACAATCAATGTTTAGTTCATTGGAAAGAATGACAATTTGTTCTATTTTTTATTGTACTTCTTTACCATGCAATCTCTTAGTTCATCTTAAAAGTCATAACCCACGAAGAACACCCTAGGCAGAATTTGGCACTAATTAAAACTTATTTTGCTGTACTTAACATTCCTACCAAGTGAACCTTCCCCAAGCCTACTCCAAAACCAAACCTCACCACTATCGAATCTGTTCTAATTGTACGTAATTGATTAACATGTAATCATGGAAAGTTTATATAGCAGGAATTCTCCTGTAGTACTAACCCATAATGTTATAACTGCTTTAAAAATTATATATAGCTAAGTATATGCTTCATAGAATAATTACTCCTATAGACCTGGTGGCCATAATTGGTTAGAATACTATAGACAGAAGTCACCGTGTCCATGCTACAGATGCCAGCCTAGTCTGCTTTTTATATCATTAGTCAATACAGGTTTTCTAAATTGCATCTCGGGGGGGAAAAAAAAAATCAACCCTCAACAATCTTGGTATTTGAATAGAATCTGTTCTTCCTTTTTCTTCTCTATCATGTTACAAAAACCAGAGACAAAATTACTCACTTACCAACCCGCTTTTAAACTTCTTAATCTGAAAATAAAATTTGGCTAAGAGACTTTGTAGCAGATAACTATTTTTTAAATATTCATTGAAACCAAAGTGTTGTAGACATATGTTACTTACCACTTAATGTTTTAGATCTAATTGGAGGTAATCCCTTTTTCTGTCGTTCTTTCTCTCTTTCTCTGGCTCTCCTTTCACTTGAATACGACCGTGATGATTTCCTCTTTCTTTCTCTTGAGCGGGAGCGTGATCGCTTTCTGTGTTTACGCTTTCTAGAACCAGATCGTGACCTAGACCTTCGTTTTCTTGGTGATCTACAAAAAAATTTTATTTTACTTCTAATGACAATGTTTTCCTTCTATCAAATTTGTCACTTCTAAACGAGGGAAAAAACATCAAAAAAAAGTTGTCTTATATTTAGTGACAATATCTTAAAATATTCTGAAGTACCAATCAAGTCTGAAAAATGCATTTCATGGCAGGGCACAGTGGCTCAAGCCTGTAATCCCAGCACTTTGGGAGGCCAAGGTGAGCGGATCATGAAGTCAGGAGTTTGAGATCGGTCTGGCCAACATAGTGAAATCTTGCCTCTACTAAAAATACAAAAATTAGCGGGGCATAGTGGGGCATGCTTGTAGTTCCAGCTACTCAGGAGACTGAGGCAGGAGAATCACTTGAACCTGGGAGGAGGAGGTTGCAATGAGCCGACATCACGCCACTGGCACTCCAGCCTGGGAAACACAGTGAGACTCTGTCTCAAAAAATTTTAAAAAGGCATTTTACTCAAATCCGTATACTGCTTAGGTCCACGTTAGTTGGCAACCATTCTGAGTATGGGTGTTATTCACAACGAAGAGAAAAAAGGCAAGAATGAGATTCTAGAAAGGGCCTCACTTTCTTGTAGCGTATTCCAACTCATTTTTCAAACAGAAGAACAGGAATGAAAGACCAAAGAAAATTAAAAGACCAGTTATGTGATACAGGATTAGGTCACTACATAATTCTGCTTAGTAGTTTCCAACTTATACAATTTTATGGTGCTTGTAGAAGGTAACACTGAAACACCTTTGCCTGTCAACCACATGCCATTCAGCTTTCTTCAAAATGCTTAGTAAGATGCTGCTAATGATAAATAAAGACAATTTCAACATTAGAATTGTTGTTGTTTCAGGAAAATAATCCAGTGATACGAGATGGATTTAGAGAAAGTTGAACTAACAGGCTCTCATTTTAACAGATAACGACACAGAACTTTGTGACAAGAACAAGAAATCACTGAAAAACTGATCAAATGTACTGTCTTTCTTCCAGCATTTACTGTTCAGATTTTTTAGGGGCATTCATATGCAAAAAATAGAATATAGAAATGTTAAATACTGATGCCTTTAAGTTAAGCTCATGAAGAAAACTATGTTCTATAAATAATGTTTATAAAGATAAATTTTGTAGTTTTATTTTTATGATCATTTTTGGTATCAGTGTGAGATGAAATGGAATTCAGGCCTGAAATAAGTGTTGTTCGGAGGCAACAATATTCTAAATTGAGTGTCCTCATAATATTAACTAAATTCAAATATAATTCAAAATCCCAGTCTCATGAAATGGCTGCCAATCTTATGTAAATTACTGAAATAAATGGCCACAGATATATCAATTAAAACAGAACAAAGGTTATCTTGTTTTTGTAGTAACTTTTTTTCTGAGAGACTGAAAAAATATGTCATCTCAAGGAAAACATTTCCTTTCATCTTGATGCAAAGAAATAAAGTCAACATTTTTGAAGTTCACACACAGCTATTATTAAATATTATTGTAGAACCTTGAACGAGAACGTGAATGCGTTCTGGATCTCGAGCGAACTGCCACTTTCTTAGCCTCTTGTTCAAAGACCTCCTCTTCCACTCCATCTTGCCCTTCATCTATATCCATATCCTTGAAAGTCAAAAGAACAGCAAACGAACAGAAAGGCTGGTTGAAATTGAGTTATACATTGACAATACTGTCTTTAAAAATATTCACAATAGGAGCATTAATGCCTAATACAGGGGTGTCCAATCGTTTGGCTTCCCTAGGTCACATTAGAAGAAGAAATGTCTTTGGCCACACATAAAATATACTAACATTAATGACAGCTGATGAACTTTAAAAAAAAATTGCAAAAAAAAAAAAAAAATCTCATCTTGTTTTAAGAAAGTTTACAAATTTGTGTTGAGCCACATTCAAAGCAGCTGTGGGCCATGTGCTTGGCCTAGAGGCTATGCTTAGGCCTTGGACAAGCTTAACCTAATAGGTAAAATGATTACAACGTGGAGCTTAAGTGTGGGAAAAATATATTCTAGCACACTGCTATTATAAAATACTTTATATGCTTTAACTACTTTTAGAAATTTATGACCCAGAAAACCATTTACTTTTACCTGCTGCTGAATATCTATGGAATCATCCAAATTGACTTCAGGTTCCAGAAAATGCTGCTGACTACTCCCTTGTGATGGTGACGCTGAATGCTCTGACCCAAATGTTCCTTCCTGACTATCCTGAGGAGTGGCCTATTGAGAAAATACACAAACAAACATTGGGAGATACTTTTTATTATGGATGAGAATGTTAAACACAACAAATATCACAATTACATGTTTAAAAAGAAGCCCTATGCATAAAAGAAATTCCATGTTCAATTATTTATAAAGTAATCAATCCAGAATTGTACATCTGTATAAACTCAAGATATGTAAAAGCAGGGTGACAGATCCATAAAAGGGACTAAAATATTAAAATGGTAAAATCAAGTAATCTTTTTTTTTAGACAAAGTCTCGCTCTGTCACCCAGGATGGAGTGCAACAGAGCAATCTGAGCTCACTGCAACCTCTACCTCCCGGGTTCAAGCAAGTCTCTGCCACAGCTTCCCAAGTAGCTAGGATTACAGGTGCCTGCCACCACGCCTTTGCTAATTTTTTTGTATTTTTAGTAGAGACTGGGTTTCACCGTATCAGCCAGGCTGGTCTCGATCTCCTGACCTCGAGTAACCCACCCATCTTGGCCTCCCAAAGTGCTGGGATTACAGGCGTGAGCCACCACACCCGACCCAAATAAATATTTAACTGTGGAAAATATAAACTACAGAGGACTAATCGAGAGATCCAAGATGGCCGATTAGCAACAGCTCAGGAATGTAGCTCCCAGTGAAAGCGCAGAGAACGAGTGGACGCCTCACTTTCCGACAAATTTTTGTTGCCCACAGACCGGGAGATTCCTGGCAGAGGAGCCACATGGGTCGCCAACGCAACTCTTTTGGCCGGTGCGGTTGATTTGCCGGTGCCCCAGCGCGGTGCTTCCCGGTGTGAAGTATACGGATGGACGAGCTCGGCTGGTCCCATCCCCACAAGAAGAACAGCAATTGGAAGCGCTGAGGACTGAGAGCAAGCACAGCTGAACCCGGGAAGCACAGCAAGCACAGCTGAACCCGAGAAGGCCCAGCTCTGTGGGGAAGGGGCGTCCGTCAAAGGAAAATTAAGAAACAGAAAAAACTTCATCACCAACAAGTCAGACGTCCACTCAGAGACCCAATCTGAAAGTGGGCAATTACAAAGATGACAGGTGGATAAATCCACAAAAATGGGAAGAAACCAGTGCAAAAAGGCTGAGAACACCCGAAATCAGAATGCCTCTCCTCCTACAGGGGATCGCAGCTCCTCATCAGCAAAACAACAAGGCCTGACGGAGGATGAGTGTGATGAACTCACAGAATCAGGCTTCAGAAGGTGGATAATAAGAAACTTCTGTGAACTAAA